>JAHWFP010153457.1:59478-75933 GCA_023313725.1 Lithobius niger | reverse complement strand
CCTTTTGGACTTGTTTGATGTCAGACTGACTGAGCACGTGTCCGTATGGCTCAGTGGTAGGACCTTAGCCATTGATTTCACAGGTCGTGGTTCGATTCCCCGCTCAGGCAGTCCGACATACTTCAACGCGTAAATAATACGTTGAAAATTGGTTGAAATTCGGGAGGAAAAGATGGTTGAATGAAGGGAGAATTCACCTTAAAATTTTAACCTACATTTTTGGAAGATTACTGCGACATTTTCAACCTTTATTTTACTGGAAAACATGGATTTCTGGACCGGTAAATTAACGGTTAAATAAACGTACTCGTGGCTGTCTGGGATACTGTCTTTCCACCTTCCCTCCCTAATGTGGCTTTAGAGAGTTGGGACTCCACGGCCCTGGGTGCAGGCCCCCACTTTTGTAAGAGGATGTAGGCCGCCCACTGTCACCTAATGGCGGCCGCTTAGCCTGCCGTCACCTCCAGATGACGACGAGGATGATTATGAGCAGACGATGAGTGGGACAATTTAGCTGGAGAAATCCAAGCGGAAAAATCCCAGGATTTTTTACATGCCGCATGCTGACACTATGTTTATTCGTCGGTTGGTGGTTGGTGTCAGAGCCTTCTTTAAATACGCGTTTTTGCTGATAGAGGCATACTGGTTAATAACGGAAGTGTTTATAAACTCCTGATAAATTAATACGGATGCAAACCTATATCCATTGCCTTCTGGACTTAAAGGTGCCTATTGACCGAATGACAGGTTCCAGCATCTAGCGCCGTCTACCATTATTTAGTTCTATGCAGCGCTACATTTCAACAAGCGAAGTTAAGCGCCAAGAAATTTCTTTTTACACAACAAACTAGCCACTGCCTTCCTAATCATTGAGTGTAAAGTTGGTGCGTCCACGTGCATCAGGGAGCAAGCGGTCAATGTCAACGATATCACTGTCGCTAGATGGCGCTAGATGGGCGCCATCTAGCGGTTCAAAATCTGAGTTTTAAAACGGTCGACATATGGAAAAAAAGTGCCCGTCATGTCGTTAGGCTTAACTTTTACCGTTTGCTTCCTGGTGTACGTGGGCGCACCAACTTTACACTCAATAATCAAGAAGGCTCCTGGCTTGTTTGTTGTCTAAAAAGAAATTTATTTGTGTGTTCTTTCGTCTGTTGAAATCAAGTGCTATGCTGCCGTTCCCAACCTTTTCTACAGTATTCCTCCGCATTGGGACTAGCACGCAATGGCGCCCCCCCCCCTCCCCACCCCTATTACTACAGGGTCGGATTGGGAGGGGTCGAGCCCCCCTGGGAATGTATGTGCATGGACCTCGAGGGTCCTCCCGGGGGGGGGGGGGGGGGACTCCCGTTTTGCCAAAAAAAAAAGCAGATTAACAGTTTTGCCCTCAGGGTCCAGTCCCCTTTCGCCAAATCCCGTTTCGCCAAAACGAATTTGATAAAATTTTACGTACACGAAACGAAATTTAATACCTTATTTCTATGTAATGGGGCTTTAAAAGGCAAACATTTAACAGAGACAAGCATTGATAGACTAAGACCAAACGATTTATTAGCGTTTTGGAAACTGCTAATACAGACTGAAAAACGTGCGCTTTAAATATAATTGTTTAGACTGCTTGGGCGTCACTACGTCAACGCCAAGGTTATCTGTTAAGAATAGTTAGTTATACACGTGATGGATAACCTTTTCCAAACGGGAATTCCCGTTTTGCAGAATCCCGTTTCTCAGAATCGAATGTTTTGATTCCAAAATTTAACATTGCTGAAGTTAAAGAGGCATGCCTAATTGTTAGTAATTTTTGATTAGTTGTGGTTTCTGAGGTTATGTGTTTAGCCGCAGCGAGCGCGGCATCGCGAGCGAGGCACGTAATTTGAAAAAATAATATTTTGAAATGGGATTCTGCAAAACGGGTGTTTGTCTATAAATGTCTGACTATTATCATGTTGTAAATGTTCGTGGTTAAATTTATTTAGTGTTTCGTGTGCCTAAAATTTCGTGAACGATATGTGGCGAAACGGGACTGGCCCCTGAGGCAAAAGCTGTTAATCTGCTTTATTTTTGGCGAAACGGGATTTGGCGAAACGGGACGTAACCTCCGGGGGAAGGGGGGGGGGGGAGGGGAGAGGCAACCCCCGTAAAAGGGGCATGGGGGTAATGCCGTAAGCCTCTCCGGTATGGTCCAGCTACCGTACTTTTAAGAAATATGCTTGAATTTTAAACATTTTCCTGCGACTTATTTTTTTTTGTACCGTTCTTCTGAGGGGGCCTCCTCGTCGATTTTGTGTTCCCGAGCGGCCCAATGCGACGCTGCATTGCTGTATAATTTTCTTTTTTTTAACAAAATGAATGATACTGGTAAGTCTTGACAATCTTTACACTAATGTAATTTTTTTTTTTAATGGTTTACAGCAGTTACATGTTTGTCATTGGCGAGAACTTTGCGACGCATCGTTGCTCCACGCTCCTGATGGGAGGCGCGCCTCCCTGGTTGGGAAACGTGGCGCTAGACAGTGCTAGATAGCGGTAAATGGCTATAGATGCTGCAGCTTGTCGTTTGGTGACACTCCCCCTTTAAGTTACATATTTGCACCACGGTAGCTGACCGTAGAGACCGTCCACGCACGCACACACACCAAATTTTGACGGAGGAGATGCGGGAACAAAATTCACAAAAATTCGGCTAGGTAGGCTTTTAAAGGCGCCGGTTTCCCCATTACGATAGCGTTTGCCCATATTCTAAACACAGCATCCACGTTCCAGATTCTCCGCCATCCAATAGGCTGATGTGGGTCACGTGATCTCGTTTTATTTATGAAAATTCGCGGCGCTGCTGCTTAGTGTTATTCCTTTTTTTTAATATACCGCTATTTTTTTTATATTGCTCGAAGATTCTACGGCGCTCTATCTAGAAGTTGAAAAGGTGAAAGGCGCCTTTAATGGATTTTAAATTTTTAGGTTTTTATTAACAAAAAGAAAGGTCGTTGTGATTTACCAATTTTGTTTTCCTTTCCGGCAGCGCTTATCTTTATGACAAATCGCACTGTCACATAAATAAAAAAAAAATATCACCTTTTGCATTTAAAGTAAACTACCGGTGTTATTGTACAATTTTTATTCTTTTTTCAATTTTTTTTTAAAACTCGCCTTGTTTGAAAGCACCTCTTTTAACCTAAGTGTTTGTTTGTTTAGGGAAAGCTGAGTCACGTTTATCTGATTTTGCAACAATCGTCTTATCAGATCCCACAATTCCTTCTAGTGTGCTGTGAATGTCATTGGATTTAAGTGTGGTCTGCCCCAAAAAGGGGAGTGAAGGGGCGGATCCAAAAATCAAAAGAATGAAAAAAAAAATCAATAAATTAATGGTCCCGCGTTTACTTCGATCATAATCGCGTTCTAGATTAATCGGTTTATTGTATTGGGTCGGCGCGTGGCCTCGGGTATCCGTAAGGACATCGGGATTGACAAAGAAAGCGGCCGCTGACATCACCTCGGGGTATTATTTTACCCGATTTTAGCACCAGATATGGCGTTTTTGCGTGAAACGAATGGTTTTGTTTGCCCCCACCCCCGCTTAGTATTTTAGCAAGGTTTGAGTGTGGGGTAGAATTATGCACCGTAAAAACATGATTAATAAAAAAACAAATGTTTTTAAATGTCATTAGCTGAAAAGCACGTAAAGGCGTTTACAAAAGCATTTACTGAAAAACCTTTCAAAACAAGTTGTTTGAACAGAATTATTAAAACGTGTTAAAACGCTACTCACAGCCATAGTGAGGCAGACACTACTCCGCGAGATGAGACGCCAACAAGAAAACCTGATTTCGACCAGATCATTATTATATGTAATAGGGATGGGTGGGTAACCGAAACCGAAACCGAATTTACTGAAAACCGAACCGAAACCAATTTGGATTTTTTGTCGGTTTTTCGTACGGTGTTCGAAAAATCCAAAAACTGATTTGTTTTTCTAATTAAAAAAAAAATAATTATCATTTTCTACGTATAAATGACAGCAAAGCTCCTAATCATTAAAAAGAAAATAGTAGAGGAAAATGATGCCACAGCTAGGACCAAGGTCTATGACGCTGCTGAAAGTGAAAGCAGGAGTTAGAAGCTAGTAATACTACTGTTACAAGAAGAAACAAGTGGCTACAGCGACTGCCTAGTCGCACCAGTCTTCTGTACAGTTCCTCCACTTCCAATGTTGAGGCGCACACCTCTATCATGCACTACAACAGCTATCTTTATTATATAATCTAAAACCAGTAGCCACCACAATTGTCGGTTAAAAATGTGTTAGCTTTTAGGCCTATTTTACATTTGAGGCGTTAAGTGCCAGCTTTTAGGCCTAATTTTAACCAGCAGTTTTAATTTCGTAATTAACAGCTAACGGCGATATGGATTGTATAGTAAGCCTATTGATTTTGCAACACGGTGCACCTACATGCAAACAGTTATAGTGATACAACGTAACGCGCAACGTAGCATATATAGATCAGTGGTAGTAGGGAAGTAACGAGAGAGACGCTGTTGATGAAGCCAGCAGCGACTCGTAGCAACTTGACGTTGCCATGGAAACATGCTTTTAGGCCTAATTTTCATTTGTAGGCCTAATTTTAAGTTTTAATTTCGTAAGTAGCAGATAGGCCTAATGGAGAATTTAGTTCGACGGTAGCCTATTCATTCATGCAACAATACGACGAGACTTTATTTTAAACGAAGCTAAAATCCATTTGTTTTTATTGAGTGTTACCTTAGGACTTTAATTCCACGATCAAATGTTATTATTTAATTTAGTTAAGTCGAAGAATTCTATTAGCTATAAGAAAGTAGCGATATGTTTTAATTTGCCATGTTATTTAACTAACTTCTCACACTGAATCTAACATTGTAAACAATGGTCGTCAATATCTAGTACCGTTGCGAAGTTGAAAAAACGACGGACGGACAAAGTCGTTGCAAGTCTTCTCAGCCGCTACTAAAAAACTAGAAATTGCTGGTTGGGGTGGATGGTGGCAAAAACCGATACCGAAACCGAAACCGACCCATCCCTACTACGTAAACGAAATTATTTCTGCCGGACAAGTTTTTGGTTACGGTTTTTTATGTTGTACGTTTAGCCACAGTGAGCGCGGTAGCACAATCGTACGAAAAAAGGTGACTGCTGTGCTCAAAATGTAACGAAAGCCAAAAAAAAAAAGGAAATGGACCAGAAAACTAGATTGGTGTTTCCATCTCATAATTGCCAAGAAAAAAAATGGATTTCATCAATTTGGACCAAAAATATCTGATATCTACCCCAAAACAAAACTTAAGGATTCCCGCCAAGCTTTACGGCCGTTGTGAAGCCGTGACATCAAACGACGAGCTCTTTCGCTTAGCTAACCCCACCGACTAAGACTTCAAACGTTAAATAAAATAATTTTTCATATATTTCATTTAACATTCAAACTATATTACTCGGTGGGATTAGTTTGGCGAAATAGCTTGGCGTTTGATATCACGACTTTCAACGGCAGACAAGCTTGGCGAGAATCCCTAACAAGTTTTGTTATGGGGGAGATAAACAGTACAGTAGTCACTGTTATGCGTTTGAGTTGGTTAAATGAGAAAACAGTCTAAAAACGTTAATCGTGATTTTACCAAATGTACGAATTGTTTCTTGTTTTTATAAAAACTGGTTCAGAACTAATTTTGAAATCCTTTCCGTTCAATTGTGAACGCAAGTATGTACGCGCCAAACGCTCTCCTACGCCAACTGCAAACGACCAAGCCAACCTCGAAACGGTCCTAAAGTTTGGGCGAGTATCCCGCTTAAAGGCGCCTGTTAACCATTTTGATATCGTTGCCCATATTCTAAACATAGAATCCAGATTCTCCGTTATCCAATATGCTTATGTGGGTCACGTGATTTGGTTTTATTTACGAATAGGAGTTGAAAAGGTGAAAAGGCGCCTTTAAGCGAAGCCGCCTGTAGTTTCCAAAAAGGGGCGGCCGGATCGGCCTTTGAAGGTAGTGATATCATTCAACCAAGGCCGCCATGGTTAATCCATTAGCCAAGTTAATTGCACCGTCTAATAGTTTGAAAGTTAAATGAAAACTAGAACATTGCGATCTTCAAGTTTTCATTTAAAGTCCAAAGAACCTTGGCAGCTGCCTTTCCCTGGTTGAATGATATCACTCACTACGTTCAAAGGCCTACCCTTTTTGGAAACTTGGCGGCATCTCGTATAGCCTACCAGTTTTGGTTTTGCGTAGGTATCAACTTTTTATAGGACTTTAACTCTTCTCTCTTAACTTTATTCCGGTGAAATTTTATGTCTATACATTTTATCATTGATAATTTTCACATTTGCCATTGCCTATTAGCCGTTATATCAGGCAAATTGACATGGTTTGGTTTATTGTTATGTCCATGCTTTACTCACTCAATCAGCAAATCCCATTTATTTCCTCTTTCCATGGTTAATAGACAAACGTAACTTAGGACTGTTACATGTCTTACATGTATCTCTTTTCCTTTAGAATTGTAGGTCTAACGAATTAGCAGTTACATCAGCCAAATTGATAATTTTTTTTATCGGCTTTACTCGGTCACATTTTGTCATGCAAAAATCCTTATTAAACCTCACTGTTACTAAAACATCAGACCGCAAAGCATTTTGTTTTTTGGTTATTAATATCCACCCAAAACCCAAAATCGTCGGCCACAATTGTGCTTAACGGGTTGGTTCATTTATTAATCCGGGCTGCTCACGTTTGTTGGCTTCCCTGCTTAACAAGCTGACAAGCTTGCACTATACTTTGTTCCACATTATGTTTGCAGGAAACTGACTGTATGACGCCATGTTCCCGTTCACTACGAGTGCAAAAAAACACGTAAATATCCCACTCGTACGCTCTAACAGCAACTGTAGAGTCTACAAATGTGACATTCACATGTTTTTGCACTCGTAGTGCAAGGAAACGTGGCGTCATACAGTCAGTTTCCTGCAAACATAATGCGGAACAAACTTTATACGTGCTCCTACTCCGTGCTCGTTGCCTTAAGGCCTCTCCAGACAGAAGAAAATTTCGTGCGAAGCTATGCTTAACTACGTGCCTACAAGGTCAATATTGCAGCAATCGTGTGGTTGGTGTTGCGTTAAGGACGAATATTGAAGTCGTTTTTACACCATACTACGTCGGCATGCAGCCGCGAGCAGCCAGTCTGGTTAGAGCTTTAGGATTGGAACTGTTGTTTGTTGGGAGTATAAAAATATTCACAATACCCACAAATCGAGTATGTTACTCATAGTCATCAAAACTCACAATTGCGAAAAACAATTTTTTAGGCCGTGCGGGCCCCTTGAGTGGCTGGGCCTGGGTACAGCGGGTCCACCTGACCCCCCCCCCCCTCCCCATTGTGGGGGCCCTGTACAGGTATAGTAAGGCACCACTACACGGTGCGCCTTGCAGTTACATGCGCTACTCTCAATAACCGCCTCAATGCGGGAATTGGCACGCACCTGTTAGTCAGTCACGTGACGTAAATCCTGTAAGGGGATTTCCCCCCTCCCCCTCGATTGCAGGCATAAAACCTGGCCCACTTGGGACAAATCTTCAGTTGGTGTTGGAGTGGCTGCCTCTCTGGAGCTAAACCCAGGGTTGGTTCGAGGGAAAAACTTGATGCCGATGCCTAAGGGCGCGTTTACGCAGCGACTCGCATTTGCATTCTCGCAGCTAGAACTCAATCGCGATGACAAAGGTGACATTGCCATGGTAACAACGCTAAATGGATTAGCTAAATCCGACATCGTTTGAGTAAATACTTGCAGTCTTATAATCCGTGCCAATAATATAAAGAATTCCTCATGACGAAACAATTTCCCAAACGCTTCTGAACTCACGTTATTTGTTGTTTTCGTTGCGAGGCAGCAGACATAAAACCGCCGCCATGTTGGAATTTGAGGTGATTTCTAGCTACTAGCTGCGAGAATGCAAAAGCGAGTGAGTGCTAGCTTCGCAGTAAGGACTGAATAAAAATTGGGATTGATTCGAAACTTATCGTATCCACTCCTTTAGCACCTCACACTAGGAGCGACATGAAGGGAGCGTCCATGATGATAATATCGCAGGTTCCACCTCTCTTTCATGGTCGCAACACCATGAGGTCATATCCGGAACGACTGGTCGCAACCATTTTCGCAGATAACACACCTTAAAAATACGCTATATATACCACGCGCCACGGCTGTTTGCTGTGACGTGCATATCACGTGACTGGGCTAGTCCAATCAGACGGCCGAACAGCTGTTGTTCTCGTTCGTCATTGGCTAACTCATGGTGACGTCACAACAAACAGCCATTGCGCATGGTTGTTTTTTTTTGTTAGGTTTTAACCTAATAGATGGATGCGGGAAAAATACGACTCGTGTAACGATTAATCCAGGTATGCCGCTCCTACGCTTGCAACAGCGTTCAACGAGTAGAGAGCGAAGTGGCGAAGCAGATGGCTTCTGAAGGCCAAGGCCGACTGAGGCAGAAATAGCGCGTTTCGCCTCCCGACACAACGCCAGTTCACGCGCATGCGGAAAACTGATGCCTCTTAGTAGTGCTTCTCTGGTAAAAATAAGACTAGCGATGATGAACCAACTGGCCTGTATCTGAGAAACGAACCCGACAGCTTTCTCCCAGATGACCTTGTGACGAGAGATGCAATATGAAGCAATAGTTACAACATGGACATTCCCACGTCCTATGGACGTCTTCTTACATTATAAGGCAAAGGAAATGTTTGCGTACTGCCGACAATTAATAGAAAATAAGTCTTCACCTAACCTAAACAAACCCAGCTGATGGGTGGCCCGCACCTAATGTACAAGTTACGCGTGGCAGTTACAATTTCAGTCCGCTCCACCTGTAATGGACCCAAATCCTGTTTCCTAGTTAGTCACAAACAAAACATTAACTTCTAATGACCGCACCCCCGGAAGGTTATTAACATGAGTGGGAAGGCGTAGAAAAACACGCATAGGTCGTCGAGGGGGGGAGGAGGGGCGGGGGAGCGGCAATAATTTGCTTATGGTACACCTTTTTGTTGTCACATTGTGTGGTGTAATGCACGTTTCAAGTTAGGATCATAATCGCGTAGATGTTTACCGCTGACAACACGAGACTATTGTTTTGTGGAGATGCCCCACACCGTTAAAAAAAACCGTAGTGACAGCGGGTGAAACCACGAAGGAGCGGAGGGGGGGGGGGGGCGTAACAAATTTGTGGTTGACTGCTTCCTCATTCCCGTGGTGGGTTTGGATTTGGAAAGGGTGGGAAATTGGTGTGAAGGGAGAATAACGTTAATATTGCACGAAGCATTGGCCTTCGCTGTAATCTTTTGACTCGGTACTTGAAAGTTTGAGAGTAATTGTGGCCATTTTCACTTTTCCGGCAATTGCTGTGTGGTTTCGGTTGCACTTTTTTTTTTATCACCCAAGCCCTTCCCTACCATTGGGAATGAATGAATCAATCAGGTTAAGTGATCAAACTGGTCTAGTAAGCTATTGATCGGAGTGTTACAAGTATTGCCTTACCATCGCTTATTTCTTGTAACAACTCAGTGGTACTAATATCTATTCCCACCTAGATCTAGTTGCCACCTAGATGGGCTGGCAGATGGCAACAATTGCAAACCTGCAATCGTATTGCGACAGTGTTGATTTCGAAAACTGTAGTACCAGTAAGTCGCAGTCGCTGTTTAATTCGCTGTTCGCCATTTTTGTTTTCAACGCAGTTATGGCAGTTTTCATTTAAAGCAACATACCGCCTGCTGTCACAACACCCACGCGACGATCATATCCGCGTATTTACTACAGCTAAGGTTAACTGAGACGGTAGCTTCGTTCCTCTCAACGAAAACGTAGCTACTGTCTCAATTGGCATTCGCCGAATAGTCCAGAGCCAGCGTGAACCCATTGATTGTGTCGTCACAAATCGGAATGATTCTCGTATTTTAAAATCACAATTTATAATTTTCTAGGCTAGTGTCTTATAATTTTGCTTCGGCGTTCTATTGGAATAATTAATTTTAATTTTTACCGCATTAGTTTATTCGATTTTAGATTTCATGGTAATTATTAGAAAATTAGTAGATGTACACACAGAGATGACACGTCATGATTATTGTACGCGCGCGCAATGCATGATTTACTGACGGGTCGTTAGTAAATAAAGTTCCATTATATTCAACAGAAAATCTCCTAGACGCCACATTTTAAAAAGGATTTTTAGAAAGGGAAAGACTAACGGTAAGGAAATAGACCTTTGGGGCCGTACTTGATGTGGAGGATCGAGAAAAATGGCGCTAGGCGGTATATCCCTTTAAGGTCCGAGTTTTTTTTTTAAGGTGTAAATCCACCTTTCATATTCCTACGCCGCCGTTAAAGGACGTTTTCTTCTTGCCTCAACAGCCTCGTGCAGCGCTTTGGTCGTGGCTCACGGACTTCGGGTAGAAAAATAACCCTATACGTGCCGACGTTTGCTTGACGTCACGCAGCTTGGATGAGCTTTGCCATGTTGCCGTGGGAACAGAGGGATCACGCGGTATCAGCCACACAGAAGACGCAGCCATCGCAACGACTCGCCACTCAACGTTCGGATGTCTACGAGCGCCAGCTTAAATAACCATGGGCTATTGGAAAAATAGTCCCAAATATTCACTGGAATATATTACAATCGCCAGATTTTAGAAATGATTAAAAACGAAAAAAATTACTAACGGGAGATGAATAAAGCATTGTGAATATACTTCACGCGTATTTCGTTTAGAAAGTATATCCTGTTACGGTATCTGTGTCTCGTAATGATATTTAAAGCGGGGACTAGTTTTTCAGGTGGAAGCGCACTCCTTTTCGCGTGTTTGTGATTAACCTGCGTTCTAATTGTGGAATTCACCTTAAGATTAGGCTAGGCGACTAGCTCGCTTTCTGGCTGCGTGATGGTGCCAGGATGCCATGCGAGAAGCTGGGAAATACGTAGAAACGCGTAGTGTGCGCTCCACGTTGAGGGGGTGGGGGGGGGTGGCGTGGAGAAGGTGGTTTGGATGCGAAATATGTCGTAGATTTTGGAATATGCGCAGGGGGAGTGATTGCATGCAAACTAAGTCCCACAGACGGATATTGCGTCACGTTTTTTAATACCGAAAGCAAGAAAACGGTGAAATTTTCAGAACATAGATTTTAAAACGTCGTTAAATTGTAAGAGCGCCAATTTGAACCCAGATACGCCAACAGATCGCACGTATGCTGCAGAGACATCGCACTAAACCAAAATGACTCAAGATCACAAACGTATGTCAGATCGTTCATAAACGACTCGTTGTCTCTACTGCTAAAACTTCAGTTTTTTCGTGTTTCTATTCGAGTATAATGCGGCGATTTGGGAGGGTGGTGGGGAGGAGATAGAAGCAGTGGGCTTGGAAGGATGGGGATTGGGGCAGTTGAGACGTCTTTCTCATACGCGTTGGGGGGAGGGGAGATGGAAGGCGAAATAATTGGGTAAGCAACGTTGTATTCAAAGGTCTTTATTGTAGTTAGTGAACATCAAAAAACAAAAAAGAGCTACATAATTTTTAAAATGTTAGAATGTGGAGTGGGCGGCCTGGGGGGGGGGGGGGAGGGGGAGGCGATAGTAAGTCAAGACCAACAACAACAAAAAACGGAGTCCGGTTATATTAGTATTATTATAAAGTTTTAAATTCACCCGTCGTTAAACAAGCTGTAAGCGGGACGTCGGACGATAGTTTCACTAGAAAATCGTCTAATCGGATGACTGTCTAATATTTACCTAATAAGTCTAGAAAATCATCGAAACGGAATATCGTATAATGGACAGTCGCATAATGGAAAAACGTCTAACTGGATAATAATATACTTACAGTTTCCGATGTTATATGCATAGCCGCAGCGAGCAAGCGAGGCAGGGACATTTTAGACGGATTTTCCATTTTACGAATTTCCTGTTCGACGATTTTCCGTTATTCTGTAAACGTTCTTCCAATTATGCGATTTTCCAGTTAGACGATTACCCCTCGCCCCGCTCTAAGCCAGTACGTTATAGTATTGGTAGAATAATTTAGAACGAGGGTTTTACTTTCAGATATCAGGGTTAGTGGTTGCAGTGACGACCAACTTATTTAAAAAAAATCGTGTCGAAGGTGTCCACCTCTGCACCTTCACGCTCATCAGTGTTAAGCCCACGTGAGGCCGAGCCAGAGAAAGGTAGGTTCGGTATAAATCTACTTAAGGTTGATGACAAGGTTGGGAAGAAGGTGGGGGGGGGGGGGGGAGGGGTGGTAAAGTCAATACCATTCGAGATTGGGATCTGGATGGGGGACGGATGTGGGTGTCGGACATCGCAAGAATAATTAAACCGTGACTTATCCTCCTTCCGGTGCACAGCGATGTTTACTGAACCAAATCGTTTCTACTTAGTTCATTACTTTGCCTCCATGGCTTCCTGAAAGGTCTAAGGTGTTGTTTACCTGTGTCAATATTGAAAAAAAATCCAACTTCTCCAGTAGTGTTTGTACGTCCGATGAGTGGACGTACTGTACAAACATTGGAACCATATTTGTGCGGTTCCAGCAGTTGCGCATTTGGAGTAAGTGGAGAGGGGGGGGAGAGGGGGGGGGGGGGGTGCAAGGGCAAGGCTAAGGTACCGACTTAAAATAAAGAGTACAATTTGGTATGAGTAAACGAAAGGCATTTGCCGCAATTGAAAAAGTGAGAATTTTTTTTTAATGTTTCAAAAGCATTAAAATTGCAGTAAATAAATTGTTTTACAGGTCTGTGAGAGCCTTAACCCCCCCCCTCCTCTCCCCACGGACCATAACGCAGATGTATTCACGCCTAACCACATGTGGCTCCACCAAGTGGAGGGCTAAAAATGAATACCGGGCTCCCATCCCAAAGTTTTAAAGGTACATTCCTCCTGGTTGGCTTTCCTGCATGTATGGCTCAGTTTTGCAATATTATAGTTCAAACGCGTGTAAATGTTGCAAAGGCTTAATTTGCTTATTTTTTTCCGTCGTGAGAAACGGTTTGCTACATTCACTCTGACCTTTGTAAATGTTGCAAATGTGCATTTCCCGCAGGATGCTCGAAAATAGTGAGAAGGTATGTCCTTTTAATTATCAACTCGATCTAACCACTGGTTTTAGTCTTCTGTACCATTGCAACGACTTTGTCCGTCCGTCGCTTTTTTATAACTTTCGAACGGTACAGGGCAGAGACAAACGTTGTTCGCCATTAGGTATGGTGACCGAAAATCAGTCAAAAATCACGGCAAATTAAAACCTTGTTGATTTCTTATAGTGACTAGGCTTTGTCGACGTAACGCAATGAAATAATAACATTTGATCGTCGCATGTAAACACTACAGAAAAACACGCAACCGTAAATACAAAAGGGTTTCGTTAACGACACACATTAACTCTTCATTTAAAATAGTCTCGATACCGTGTTGTTGGGATGAATAGGCCTATACTCTCGACCAAATTCTCTCCGTTAGCTGCTACTTATACGAAATTAAAACGGCAGGTAAAAAAAAAATTAGGCCTAAAATCTAAAAATTAGGCCTTAAATCACGTTGCCACGGCAATGTTAAATCTCCGCACCGTGTTGCATAAATGATAGCGCCATTTTTCTCGATCCACCACATCAAGTACGGCCCCAAAGGTCTATTTCCTTACCGTTAGTCAATCCCTTGGTAAAAATCCGTTTTAAAATGTGGCGTCTATGAGATTTTTTGTTGAATAATTGTTAACTTTATTTACTGTATCCTACACGCATATGATGCTTTGCGAGCTTTCAATAATTATGACGTTTCATCTCTGTGTGTGCATATATTAATTTTATAATAATTACCATGAAATCGAAAATCTGAAAGACTAATGCGGTAAAAATTAAAAATTAATTATTCCAGTAGCTCGCCGAAGCAAAATTATAAGACACTATTTAAATAAATACGGATGTAAACTTATTTACGTTGCCTTCTGGACTTAAATGTCAGACTGCCTGAGGGGGGAATCGAACCCATGACCTTTGAAACCAAAGGCCGGAGTCCAACCACTCAGCCATACTGACATGGGCGAAAGGAAACGTCCATAGGAAGCATTTAAGACGCTTACATATATCAAACACTTTCCAATCTGCACTGGTGGGGTGCTTGTCTGCGCATCACACACCAAGTGAACAGAAAGGAACACACTTAAGGCGTGAAATAAGGTTATAAACGGGACAGAAAGCCAATTGGGGGTCGATAAAGTGTATTTATTTAACACTTATCGAGCCCAATTGGCTTTCTGTCCCGTTTATAAGACACTAGCCTAGAAAATTATAAATTGTGATGTTAAAATACGAGAATCATTCCGGTTTGTGACGACATAATCTTTAACTTGATGCTTTTTCCTGTACTATTCCCAAAGCCAACCGAGACAGCAGCTACGTTCCACCCCAGCCGACCTTTGCTCTGGTAAATGCGCGGATGGCGATCTGCGCGTAGCTGTTATAAGGCAGGCGGAATGTTATAGGGCATGCCGGGTGTCCCTCTAACTGTATACTCTCGAAGCCAACTCTCCATTACTACTTCTTAAAGGGATACCCGGCCTGCCTTATAACACTCTGCGTGCCAAATTACAGCTACGCGCAGATCGTCATCCGAGCAATTACAGCGCCTACGTCGGCTGGGGTGGTAGCTGCGTTCCTCGCATAGCTGCTGTCTCGGTTGGCTTTGGGAATAGTACACGAGACAAAATCAAGTCAACGATTGTGTCGTCACAAACCGGAACGATTCTCGTATTTTAAAATCACAATTTATAATTTTCTAGGCTAGTGTCTTATAATTTTGCTTCGGCGATCTATTGGAATAATTAATTTTAATTTTTACCGCATTAGTCTATTAGATTTTAGATCTCATGGTAATTATTAGAAAATTAGTATATGTACACACAAAGATGAAACGTCATGATAATTGTACGCGCGCAATGCATCATACAGTTACGAGTCGTTCTTAAATATAGTTAACAATATTCAACAGAAAATCTCCTAGACGCCACATTTTAAAACGATTTTTTAGCAAGGGAAAGACTAACGGTAAGTAAATAGACCTTTGGGGCCGTACTTGATGTGGAGGATCGAGAAAAATGGCGCTGGGCGGTATATCCCTTTAACGAAACTAAACGGCGAGTAAAAATTAGGCCTAAAATCTGACAATTACGCCTAAAATTGAAACTAGGCCTAAAGAGCTAACACATTTTTAACCGGCAATTGTGATGGTTGCTACTTTTAGAGTATGAAATACAGCGCGCTGTTACAGTGCGTGATAGAGGTGTGCGCATCAACATTTTTTTTAAGTGGCGGAAGTGAACGGAACACCGGTTGCGACAAGATAGTCGCTGCAGCTGCTTGGTATGGGAGTGTAGAGGTTAAGAAATCAAATCCGATTTAGAGCAGCGCTAATATGGATGGGTCACCAGGCAGCATTTTACGAAGTGGCGCGAGCAAGGAAATAACGCAAACGTGCCTCGGTAAATTTCAGGTTTTAGACGTTAACGAAGCGTGAGGCGAATTTGGTCGCAAAAACGGAAAATAAATTCGGACTTTAAACAGAACACAAAGCGTTTAATTTTAAATTAGATTTAAACTGACCTGTCGTGTCGAACGCTATTCTTTATTTTTTTTTGTGTGTGTGGTCGATTGAATTTCAGTACTGGTGATTTGGGTGAACGGATTACCGGGTAGACCGCGGAACGAACGAACTTGTTAACTTGTTACAATTCGTCTTACACAAATCTCTCCAACGTTTGGGAACACGTGTAGAAAAACGATGATTACATCAATTAGAAGTTAGACGCTTGGTCGAAGCTTTTTTGGCGTAAAGCAACGCATACATAAACATTGCAAATTCCGCAAAATAAACCAAGACCTACAAACTTTCTTTGTCCCCGCGATTGTTCTATTCTACTTGTGAAGGAATTCTGAAACATTCTCCTTGTCGTTGCAGGACTTCGTAATTCTTCTTTTAGACGTTCGTAGTAATTACCAAGGGATTTATGAGACTTATGGGAGTCAGTAGCGCACTCGAAAATGTTGTTTAAGGGGCACAAACAAAATTGGAGGGGGGGATTACGGACTTATGAGAGTCAGTGCGCACTCAATTTTATTTGAGGGGCACAAACAAAATTGGAGGGGGGATTTATGAGACTTATAAGGCTCACAAATCCCCACTCCAATTTTGTTTTTGCCCCTCAACTAAACAAAATTGGAGAGAGTGGGGATTTATCAAACTTATGGGGGATTGTGCGGCACTCAAGAATTTTATTATGGGTCACAAAATCTCCCTACAAATTGGTGGGCGGATTTATGGACTTATGAGAGTCAGTGCGCACTCAATTTTATTTGAGGGCACAAACAAAAT
>JAHWFP010153457.1:44905-58817 GCA_023313725.1 Lithobius niger | reverse complement strand
CCCCCCCCCCCCCCCCACACACACACACACTCTTTCTTTCGCCTTTTGGCGTTTGGCCTTTTGTGTAGAAAGTGATTGAGGATTTCTTGGAAAAACGAGGTTTTTTATTTTTTGCGTTTGTTTACTTTTTCTGGGTGGAGTTTTTCGGCATTTGGAGAATCCTTCACCGGTCATTCTACTTTTTTTGTGTGTTTTTGTGTGCGAAAACAAACAAAACGTTGTTTGCCGTTTCTCTCGAAAAGACGCTAGTGTTTCTGTTCCAAATAAGACGTCGGATGCGGGAGTGGGAGAGGGGGGGGGGGGGTAGGACAGTATTTTTAAAGATAGTGTACACTGTTTGGCCTACTGCTCGCAGAGGGCTTCCATTGTTTCCGGAAATGCTTCTTTTTTTTTTTCCTTCACCGTCATCACTATTTTGAATACGGTTTGCCGAAGATGGAGGGGCTGACGGACGGAAGACAATGGACGAAGGGAGTAAACGACCCTTATATTTTATTATCGATGTCCAACAGGAAAAAAAAAAAAAGATGGTGCGGATTCCCGGAAAGTTTTCGCCGTCCGTAGGCAATTAGGATTTCAAACCGGAAGTAATCCCACCGATTAACATCAACGGTAAAATAAAGATCAACCTCCAAGGCCGGAATGATTACGATTTGTGTATATTTCTTTATTCCTCGTTGAGTTTTTGTATTTATTTGTTTTCTTCTCGATTGGCCGTGAGCATTCTCGGTCGAATGGAGCCCTGGTTATTCTGCGACCTTAATAACGGGTTCAGTGAGTCATCTTTATGCCAGTGGAGGAGTAGCCGTAGTGATAAAGGCGCTATGCCAGTGATCTGGGGACGAATTGGGTTGACAGTTCGAATCCGGGTCATGCCACTCCGACGAAACGTAAGTGCATGAAGGTGGCTTACTGTACTACCAAATTTCTAGTGTATGATTTTCGCTGTTTGGCTGGTTGATAATTTATTTAGTCCTTTGTTGAGAGTTGTGCTTCCCCAGGAATGTACTGCAGGGTACGCGGACACATTAAGGGACCCGAACTTTGACGTTTGGCTCTTATGACTACGCCCCGATAGGCAGCAAGATATATTTTTGTAATTTTTTAAAAATTGGGATGGATTGCCCTCAAATTGGGGGTTGGGGGGGGGGGGGGAGAAGCAAAGTTGTCATAAGATGTTCGTAGCCTTCAATGATGCTGCCAAATATTTGTGGGCACCCTTATTACACCAGCATCTCTGTTGTTATGCGTTAGCCGCAGCAAGCACGGTAGCACGAGCGAGGTAGCGTCATTTGGAACATTAATTCACGCCAAAAAAATTTCGAACAACATTCGAAAATCCCCCCCCCCCCCCCCATCCCTTCCCCCAACGGTCCCACACGAATAAATGTCTCCGATTTAAAACAAACGAAACAGAATTTGAGAACAATCCACCCAAACGACGGCGCAAAGGTCAATTTTTTTCGCGGTGGCGCACGTGGCGATTGATTTTTTTGACAGCGGTGGCGGGGAACACCTCAACTTTTGCCCTTGTCTGGGATAATGGTTAATTTCAGTAGTCTCCAACCCAGACTTGTATACAATTTACAGTTTTACCTCATTTTCCTCATATAAAATCTTTAAAAATGTCACTAGCATTTTTGTAGCATTTTTTGGTAGTGTATCTGGTAGAATTTTTTTTTATAGCCTGTAATATGCTACGTAGCATTTTTTGGGAATTCTAGCAGCACATTTTCAAATTCTGATCCAGTTAGGCTGAACGCACGTCCCTCCAGGTGCTGTGTTTGTTCTCAAAACGCAAAGGGATGAAAATTCATGGGATTGCATCTCCTGAAGAGATTGTTAGGCAGTCTAGTGCCGCTATGAACAATGACCAATGTTCACGCGTAACTAGAAAGTGTTACCTTTATAGGACTTAGGATTGATAGAGAGTGAATGGTTCTTGTGAGACACCCTCAGCGTCTATAACTAAGAATGCAAAGGACGCTATTGTACAAAGATCAACGACCCGACTTTCAACAAGTTAATTTCACGATCAGCCTAACACCTCGTCACCAACTCCGGAAGTTCACCTTCTCCTTTAATGTTCTGAATGGTTTTGAGTGTGTGTGTGGCTAATTTATTGTGTGTTGGGTGGCCGGAACGGAGTAGGATGTTTCAGTAGCTAGCGCCCGCCATCTTCTTTCACTAAAGCCTCAATTTTAGGTCTTTAAGAGTCGATCTATTGAAAGCAAAAATAGCCTTGACTTACTAAGACATTAGACGGACGGCTGGTAGTGAAAGGTCAGGGCTGTTGTATAATAACGGGCCGGTTTTTCTAAACTTCGTATAAAACGGAACAAAAACCGGGTTGGAAAAAAATATGAGGAAATCATAATTCGGGAGTTTAAAAAAAAAAATTCCGCCTACCTCGCAATCAGTAAAGTGTTTCACAGGCACGAACGATTTTTGCCTAAAATTACCTAAGTCACCTTCGAACCGTAATTTCACGGCCGTTTTGTAATGCGTTCTCCGGCCGTGACGGAGGTAAACCAGATTGCGGGTGTATAGGTGAAACCGTGAAACGCATTAGGGAAATTTTAGCACTTGTTGGGTTAGTTCGAGCATTGTATGATCGACAAGCGTAATTTCGAGTCGGAACTGACGTAAATGTTTGAACGAGGATGTCAGAAAGTCTCACAGCAGGCTTGACTTTGGTCTTTGAAATTTACAATTATAGCATGCCTCAACCGGTAGGCTAATAATAAATCGCGTTTTTTGAGGTTAATGCTGAAATTTGAATTGAATTTAAATTTATTGACAATTATTTGCGGGTATCGTAATATTTGACCGTTTGTGTGTGTCGCCAGATTACCGATATTCCCACTCCACTCCTAATTCTAAATCGCAGTGGGAATCCAGATAATTCTTTCACTTGGTTGTTTGTGGTCTTTCAAACTGATTTGTCTGTATAAGTAAATAGTTCGAACTGTCTGTACAACAAAGATGCACAATACTGATGACGTCATGTTTTTTTCCTGTCACACTATTTCATGCAAACGGGATCTAGACCCCTAAAATACAGTTCGAATCTATATAACTAAAATCGTAATATTTGTTTGTGTGTGTCGCCAGATCACCAAGATTCCCACTACTAATTCATATTTCTTTTGTTTGTGCGTCCTGACGGAATGTCTGCCAAACGGAATTGTCTCTTCTGTATAAGTACTGATTCAAACTGTGTTTTCAACAAAAGAGGCACAGTACGGGTGACGTCATATGTTTTTCCAGTCACACTATTTTCAGGCAAACGGGATTTAGGCCACTACGTCTCTGAATCTAACTCAATCCCATGAAAGTTTGGCTTACTGCTAATGGGAAATCACAGTATTTTCATGCAAACGGGAAAATCACTATAGTGCTCTACAAAACCGGCCATATACGGGGGGGGGGGGGGGAGCGCCAGGTTTGTACAGAAGAGAAAAAAGTACGTTTCTGGTCGGAACAACAAGTGAGTAAACACCGTTCAGCGTCCACACCGCCGTCAGTGTGCGACCCTTCGATGCCCCGGCCTCTCTAACTCTTGCTATAGGGGCGAGGGCGGATCCAAGGAAGGGGCCGAGGGGGCTGCGGCCCCCTCCAAGACAAATAAACACGGAAATATAGGTGAAAATTTTGGGAAAAAACACAGCTAAATTACGAAGAAATGCACGAAAATGTAGAAAAATCGTCCTGCGGCCCCCTCCAAGACTTCGTTCTGGATCCGCCCTTGTATAGGGGACGTGTATCTGCCTCGAGTTTCACCGGGCAGGGTTATAGTACCGTGAGTGAAGTACGGATGCTCCTTAGGCGGTGACGAAAAGTAAGTCTCGGATGAGATGTTAGACGATTACCTTTCCCCTCAAGATCATAGTATTGCCTGCACTGCGACTCTTCCATCTTTGCATTTCCATCTTCCACCTCCATCTCCCTCCCCCCTTCATTGAAATTAGATCGGCCCGTAGGTTGTGGCACTCCATGTACGGTGTGGCGTTGTTTTCTTGGTCCCGTGACTCCATGGAGGCCACTTTTGTTTGGCCTTAAGACCATTAATTTATCAAGATCACCTCTTTGTTATTATTGTTGATATTAATCTTGGTTTTTTTCGTCAGCGACACAGATTTCCATGTCCATTTGGAGCGGCCAAGACTAGTTAGTATTACCTGGAAACAGAATCGCATATTTAGGCGTGCTGAAAAGCGCCTAGTTAATGGCTTATTAAAGAAAGAGAAGATGAGTGAGGTATTTTAGATTGGTTTAGGTTAGGTTACATTCGGATATTATCGCAATGGCCTCGATTGTTAAAATACCGCCTGGTTTTGAATGTAGCTAACTAATGATTGTTCGTTACTGTTTTTCTTTTGTCGTGGTGGTGGTGGGGGGAAGGCTTCTTTGTTTCGTAACAGTGAAAGTCCGGAAAAACGTTTCAACTGTAGTCCTGAAAACAATATGCCGCCCCCAATCGTATGTAATTCCACGCTTCAACCTGTGGAGTAACTAAATTTTGTACTGATGGGACAACACTAGCATTTTAGCCTAATGGTGTGGATGGAGAAACCAAGAAGAACTAGGGGGTCTGGGGGAGCGCTGTGAGCTCCCCAAGCAGAGCCCAGGCTGATGCATTTTCGCTATTTTTGGTCATTTCTGGTCTTGTAAAGTGACTTGGCTGCACTGCAATGTACGTATACAAAAAAATTAGCAATGTAAATCTTTCACTTTTTCGTAACGAAATCTTTAGTTTTTAAACACTCCAACCTGATTTTTTGTTAGGTATGTTGGTCATCTTCAGCAACATACGGAGTCCGTCACCGTCTTACTGTTTGTCATTACTGATTTCCGTGATGTCAGTACGTCGGAGTTTGATCTTTAAATTAGAGCCATCCCATTGCAGTAAAAAATCACTTGTACATATACATATAACATACATAAAACATCAGAAACAGCAGGTATATTATTGTCCAGTGAGACGCTTACCATTACACGATTATCTATTACGGTTTAGGTGACTTTCCAGATTTTTTATTTAGGCAGACATTAGACAATTATCCCATTAGACGATTGTCCAGTTAGACTTTTGTCCGACGCTCCTTCTTGCAGCCACAGGCAATGGAGAAGGAACCCAAATAAATACAAAGGCTCAACGAAGGATTAAATAACGCATTTATTTTTGTTCCTTCTCCATTGCCCGTGGCCGCAAGCATACTCGGTCGAATGGAGCCTTCGTCACTGCTGTGACGTTAAAGTGGCACTATCACCGTTTAAAAGTAGGCAGAATCTGGCAACATCTAGTGCTATCTAGCACTTACTATCTAGCACTTGCTTGCACCAAGCGAAGGCATGCACAACGTCATTTCGTTTTACGAAACAAACAAGCCACGAGCCTTCTTAATTACCGAGTGAAAATTTGGTACGTCCTCCGTGCACCTGGGAGCGAGCTGTATAGGTTAACAGTATCACTGCCGCTGGATGGCACCAGGGTATTTGCGAACAGTTTTCAATCGGTGATAGTGCCACTTTTAATAACGGGTTCAGTGAGTCATCTTTATGGTGCCAGTGGAGGAGTGGGCGTGGCGATCAAGGCGCTACGTTATCGAACTGGAGAAGAATTGAGTTGCCATTTCGAATCCGGGTCATGCCACTCTGACGAAACGTAAGTGCATAAAGGTGGCGTACTGTATTCCGTTATTTCAAGTGAGTGAGTTCGCTGTTGGCTTGTTTTTCTGTTTTCTTACCATGAGTCATCACTTTTAGCTCGTGTCTATAATTTTACAACTTTGATTTTCTTGCCCCCCCCCCCCACCCCCCGCTCATCCCAACACGACTTTCCCGCCCGAACCCTTCAGCCGTCACAATATTCCAAAATAAACGACGTCATATCGCACGAGGTGTCGTCGTTTGAACGGCCCGACGAGATGTCTACAGAATGGAGCGGTGCATACATTGGGAGGTCACTATGCAGGTTTCTACTTACTCTCCTCCCCCGCACGCCCACACCTTTGATTTTTTTATTTTACTACCTCGTGCGCCTCGTGGAACCGAGTGCCCACGCGCCCTCTTACGTCAATGACGCGACTGAAAGCATTAAAAAAAAATGAAGGAGTTCGCGGACAATAAAGGACAAAAAAAAAGGTGATTTAAAACTTGTTTATTACGAAATTAGCCTTTCCCCAGCTCTCGTAAATGCATAAACAACCAAATATGGGCAAAAATAGAAAAATTTTATATATAACAAGTGGCTGCAGCGACTACCTGGTCGCAACCGGTCTTCTGGCACTTCCACGTCTTTTTCAACGAAAATTCTGAGGCACACATCCCTATCACGCACTGCAACGGCGATCTCTATTATATATAATCTAAAAGTAGTAACCATAGCAATTGCCGGTTTAAAATGTTAGCTTGTAGGCCTAGTTTTAGATTTTAGGTGTAATCGTCAGCTTTCAGGCTTAATTTTTACCTGCCGCTTTAATTTCGTAAGTAGCGGCTAACGGGAAATTGGGTGAGAGAGTATATGCTCGTTCATTTACGCAACATGGTGCACAGAACCTTCACGTTGCCGTGGTAATGCATGTTAATGCCTAAGTTTCAGCTTTTAGGTCTAGTTTTTTCAATTATCTGCCGTCTTAATTCCGTAAATAGCGGCTAACTGTGAATAGCTGCTAGGCCCATTCATCCATGCAACGCGGTGTCGACCCTATTTTAAATGAAGCTAATGTGTGTCGTTAACGACATCCTTTTGTTTTTATGGTTGCCTGTCTCACAAAAGTGTTTGAATGCGGCGATCAAATGGTATCTTTTCATTGAGTTACGTCGAGGAACCGTATTAGCTATACTTTTTAGTTAATTTTTGGTCGCTGAATCTAATCGTGTAAACCGTTTGTCTCCATCACCTACCGTTCACGTACAGGCGACGGACAGACAAAGTCGTCGCAATATTCTCATCATCCTTTTTGTCTATACAGAAGACGAAAAACGGAGAAAACAACTAATTACTTGGTCGAAATCCTTGACTTGTTTTATTTGGGAAATTAAGTGCAAACAAACATGATTTAAAGGATTAGTGAAACTCGGTTAAATATTAGACAAAAAACTGACCAAGCCGGCGGGTTAAAGGTTTCGACTTGTCTGTACAAAGGTCTATTTATTTATTTCCGGTGGAAATATTCATATGAGAGAGTATGGAGTTCGGGTCAGGGGATGCGCTGATTGAGGGAGCGAAGAGAACGAAAATCAGAGTTTGTTAGCCAGTTTGCGCAAAAATACATAAACGGGGTACGTACGCGCCTTCCGCAACAAACACGTCAGAGAGCAAACCATCCCAAATGGTGCAAACGGTGTATCAAACACCACCCGTGGAAAGCACGAGCTTCAGCTAGTTCTATATTATAAAAAGAAGGAATCAAATTTACCAATCGTAGAACCATTTCTTGCCGCTAGATGTCGTTGTTAGCAAAGTGTCCTTACTGGAGTTTATACCACACGCCTTGGCTGTTTGCTGTGACGTGCATGTCACGTGACTGGGCTAGTCCAATCAGACGGCCAAACAGCCGTTGTTCTCGTTTTTCATTGGCTAACTCATGGTGACGTCACGGCAAACGGCCATTGCGCATGGTTTAAATAACTCGTGCGTTCTTCAGATGTTACATTTTTTGCCTTTTTCGATAAAATGTTAATTTTTTTAGGGAAAAAAAATATATACGCACGCGAGTTGAATCAGCTAACCCGCTTTGCCTACAGGGACATCTAGTGGCGACAAATGGTACTAAAATTGTTAAGTCTCATATTCTTTCTTTGTATTGTTTAAAATATTGTACACAACGCATTTTCTTTCATTTTTCTTTTTGTATTTACAAATTAAAAAAAAAAATCGTGTTATTGTAAGTTTTCAGAGTTAAAGTACATTATTTGCCCTTAAAAAATGTTTCCAAAACAAAACTTGTTAAGGATTTCAGCCATTTAAAGCTGTGCTATCAAACGCCAACTCCGTCCCACCAATAGTATCAACGTTTCTGTGCCGATCGCTTCCTTTTCAGCTGAACCGGTCGAGAGAGTCACGTCGGCAGTTTTGATTTTTTTTTAACTCACGCTATTTCAAAACGCATTTATATGATTTTCACCTAAGATGTTTAAAACGGTTTTGTAGGCGTGTGTAACATGCATTGACTTTAAAAAAAAAACATGGTTTTGCAGTGCAGCAGCGAAGAGATTGTGAGGTTTCCCCGCGCTGTCGAGCCCGAGCAAAGCGAGCAAACCACGAGCGAGTGTTTATGGGAATGGCGTCGAACCGAGATCCAGCGTCTCTCCGTTATTAAAATAAAGGCAACGTATGGCGTGGAAAGGGTGCCCACTTTTTTCTGAATCGTTCTGGGCCCGAGAATCCCCCCCGATCCCAACCCCACCCGGGGTCCTTCACTCTTTCAAAATTGACGACTCGCTTCTGTGCGGCGATTGGCTCTCTTCGGTCGCCGAGGTTGTAGGCGTATGCGGCGGGATGTTTGCTGGTTGGGAAGCCGGGAGCTTTTCCTTAGCCCATTCTGCTGAATCGACGCTAGTGCTCTAACCTAAATCATTTCGTTTCACGTGGAGGAAGAAAGGTAGCCTACGAGTACTGGAAATTGTCTACGTTGGTGGTCTGGGGTCAACAGTTGTTTCAGAAAGACGAAGATGCTTTAGAATGTGAAGGCAAAATGCCACCGGATTTTTAAGTGAAAGCGTGCGAGGATGAATGGGAGCAGATTACTCAAAAGTGGATTTATGAAACGTTCGTGAAAGGATTTCAAGATCTAGGCAAGAGTTCTGTGTGGGAAGATTTTGTGTTGGTTTGTTGTTGTTGTGGGGATTTTTTGGGGGGTTCACGATGACGGAATTTGGTTTATGGAAAATCTAGATTTTTTTTAAAGGTGAAATTTGTGACTTTCCGAAGAAGTGACGTATACGGTGCAAGCGGAAAGCGAGGAAAAATGGACGGATTGGATTGGAGATAAAGTGAACTTGGCAATTTGTGACACAGATTGGCGGGATTTGTGTGGGATGTCGTGAATATTTGCGAATCTTTCGACGGGGTTGTTTGGAGTGGTAAATATTCGTTTTCTTGGTGATTTTAAAATGAGATTTTTGGTGGAAAGTGAATAGCTGGAAGGGAAAAAAAAAACTCAGTGAAGTTGTGAAAGCGGGTGGTGGAATTTTGTGAAACACATGAAATTCCGGTAATTTGTGATCGACGGTGCAGTGGTTTCGAGGGTGAGATGATTTTCGATGGAGATTAGTTGAACCTGTGATACAGTTTCGTGGTTTTTACATGGTACCTTTTTTTTTTCTTTTTGGCAAATTAGAACTGTGGTATTCGAACTGTGGCATTGTGGAAATTTTGTGTTTGAGGTTATTTGAAGATGAAAGATTTTGGTAAAACATAGCTAGATGGAGAAAACATGAAATAGTGACAGTTTCGTGAAGTTGTGTGGTATAGTTTACATTTGGGCGAACATTAGTGAATTTTCTAATACAGAAATTGGATTTGATGGTTGAAGAGCTTGTGTTCTTTGCCATTATTTGAACCACGAAAGTGACGTACAGTGACGTAGTTACTCTGCCACGAGAGTGACGTACAGTGACGTTGCTCTACCACGAAAACGACCTTAGATATTTACTTTTCAGTGATAAAGGAGACATTTTGAAAGTGATTAAACATTTTTTTATGTTCTTCAGGTGACAAAGTGAATGAAAAAGTTCTTCACTTTCCGTTTTTTTTTCACCCCAATGTTCACTGCTGTTATTACCAGTTTAATTACCAGTGTTGTGACACAAAACCGAAACCGAAAGTGAAAAATCTGGTACACATGTTAAACAGTCTAGAGGTCTGGCCTTAAGTTCAGAAACCTGTGAACTGTGGCAGCATTAAGCTTACAGACACTTGACGGAATCTTCGTTAGGTTTTGTGAATGTGAACGTAACTTCGAGTTTTTTGAGACTGCGTGAGACTTGAATTTTAATGATTTGAAAATGTAGAAATCTGCGTTAAGTCGAAACTGGCATATTCTGATCGAGGTGAAAAGGTATAGAACGTATAAACAAAGTTGAGGATTTTACTTTATGCTTTACGTGGGATAACGTCAAACGTCTGCTGCCCTCCCGACAAAATTGGCAGGTATTTGAAACCATTTGTCGTTGTGTCTACAAGAGTGTTGAAAACCAGAATTAAGGGAATAAATTTTCCCCAAATTTCAATTTCCACAGAGATGAAACTTAGCCCTAATGGATTGCCATATTAAAAAAAAAAAACACTGTCATATGGAAAAATACTTCTTGATTGAGGATGTTGGGGCATTCGACGTTTGGTACTGAATTTAATTTTTTCACGTTACGGGAATAAAAAAAAGCACTTAACTTTAAGAAAAACCCTGACTTTGAAAAGGAAAAAAAATAAAGTGCTATGAAACTCGGTCACCTTATAACGAAAAAGGTGATTGTTGCTTAGCCGAGTGATCGAACACGTTTTTTCGACAAGAAAAACTGCTTCTTGAAGTTCTTTTTATTGGAAAGTTTTTGAGTGGCCGTGATCGTGATCGGCCTCAGGCAGAGTCGTGCCTTGCTGGATTTAGGGTTTCGGCGTGGGCGTACCATGTGGGCGTGGCTGCGTTTACCCGGGGGTTGCTGGCCCTGGTGGACATGTCCCTCTTGGTGGGGTGATTGTTGCTGTCGCTGTTATGGACCCTCCTCTAATTCAGAGGGTGATAAAGAATGTTTGGATGGACAAAGCCTGGCCAGCACGAGTCTTTCTTCCTTGCAAGTCGATCCCTACAGGTAGGAAACCTTTACGGTTGCATAAAATATTTAATACTGATGGATGGTTGGTCTTGGGGACAAAGGTTTGCAATATAAGTGTTGAGTGGTGCTATTGGATGGCGCCACGCATAGATGCCTATATTTGTGGGACTAGTATGTATTTGAGTAATTACAGGGACGTAACTTCAAAATAGGGGCCCGGAGACGGGAGCGCTATGGAAGGCTTTTTTTTTGCTACACAGGCAAGAGCCCATTCCACCCATCATAAAAAAAAATCAGAGATATGTAGATTTGCCACACAATGTAAGAGCCCGTGAAGGCCTTCTCCCCCCCCCCCCCCCCTTCATAAAAAACAAATGCAGTTTTTCCCAGGCAAGGTGATAGCCCAGTGGAGGCCCTTCATCAGAAAAATAAAATGCAGTTTTTTGCCACAAAAGGCGCGAACCAGAAAAGCCCACGAAACTGCAGCAGTAACTTACTTTCTGAAGCTTACTTGGGTACAATTAATTTTAAATTGGGACCAGTGAGGCCCCCTCCCCCAAGTCGGTGTGCCCGGAGGCGGTTGCCTCCTCTGCCTCATTATGAAGTTACGCCACTGAGTAATTAGGCTTACTAGGAATACAAGTCAGTTCTGAAGACGAAAGTTTTTCTGGCGAGAGAGAGACGATTTAGGTTTGACTTTTATGGTTTCTGCCCAGTGTTCAGTTTAGCCCAGTGCTCCATGTGTATGATATCTGCTCAGTACTTTAACTCGAATATTTCCGAAAATATTTCGTATTTTCGAAAATAGGAACTAATTTCATCTTCGCACTCGTTCATTTCATGCACCAAACCGTTCTTTCTTTTTATTATAAATTTCGGATATATTTAAGTCAATTACAGATCTCTTTAAATTTGGCGAATTACAAATATCTGTAATTGAATTGCAGATATATTCAACTGAATTAAAGATATCTATTAAATGGCACGTATTTACTGTTGCCTTTAAATCAATTACAGATATATTTTAATGAATTACTGATATTTGTAAGTTAGTTACAGATATCTGTAATTGAATTTACAGATATTTAAATCAATTACAGATATTTTTAAATGAATTACAGATATTTGTGAGTGAGTTACAGATATCTATAATTCATTTGAAGATATGTATAAATGGTACATATTTTCTGATATCTTTAAATGAATTACAGATTACAGATATCTCTAATTCATTTGAATATGTATATAAACGGCACGTACTTACTGATGTCTTTAAATAATTACAGATATCTTTAAAGGGCACGTATTTAGAGAAATCGTTAAGTGAATTACAGATATCTGTAGTTAAATTGCAGAATACGCACGTGCACTGAGCGCAAAAGCAAATTTTGTATGTATATAAACGGCACGTATTTACTGATGTCTTTAAATAATTACAGATATCTTTAAAGGGCACGTATGTAGAGATATCGTTAAGTGAATTGCAGATATCTGTAGTAAAATTGCAGAATACGCACGTACGCTGAGCGCAAAAGCAAATTTTGTATGACTGACGTCACGCTACCAGAATGAACTGTACATCGAGCACACATCTAGCTGTACGCAATCAGAAATGTGGGGGGTCGTGCTTCACGTGGGAACGATAAACACCCTAAAACCTCCCCAATCAGAATGCCCGAAACTTGTGCTAGATCTACAGTTTAAGATTCCCGTGCATCCAATACACGACAAGCAATTACCACTTTTAAAGGCACATTCCGCCTGCCTTATAACAGTCACGCGCAGATCGCCTCTGCGCATGTTACCATCACCAAGGTCAACTGAAATTATAGCTGCGTTCCTCGCAGCTCCTATCTCATTTGGCTTTGGGAATAGTATACGGAACACCATCAAGTTAAAGATTGTGTCGTCACAAAAACCAGAATGATTCTCGTATTTTAACACCATAATTTATAATATTTTAGGCTAGTATTTCATAATTTTTCTTTGGTGATCTGTTAGCATAAATAATTTTAATTTTTACCGCATTTTTACCGTCTTTTAGATTTTTGATCTCATAGTAATTATTAACAAACTATTAAAATTAGTACATGCGCACATACAGATGAAACTTCACGGTTATTGTAGGCGTGCAAAGGATCATATACGTGCAGGATACAGTAAATATGGTCCCCGATACTCAACAGAAAATCTCGTAGACTCCACATTTGTAAACGGATTTTTAGCAAGGGAAAGACGAACGGTAAGTAAGTAGACCTTTTTGGGGCCGTACTTGATGTAGAGGATCGAAAAAAATGGCGCTGAGAGGAATGTCCCTTTAACGCCGGTGCACACGTGCGTTTATTGGACGCAGCGGCGCCGCTGCGGTGACGCATACAATCAATGCACACGTGCGTTTTATTAACGCGCGTTGACGCTGCGGTGCCGCTTCGGTGACGTATGTGCGCGTTCGGTTCTCAAACCTCGTGTACAAAAAATTATAGTTTGAAACCAATGAGACGATGTTGCTTTTTTCGCCTACCTCGTGAATAAAAAATATATTTTAAAACCAATGCGACGAATTTTGGTACATTGATGTACTAATTTAAGACGTACCAGGGGGAAATGTTCTACATCCTTCGTAGATTAACTAAAAAATTCGGATAAGTTCTTTAATTACTTCCCAATGAGTCTTCAATCATTTCTGCAGCAACATTTCATATTTCAGGATAGTTCTTTACTCCCCCAATAAACAATTCCATGTATATTTCTCCGAAATTGGACGCCATTTTCGGTAACGCTTTTGCGGTAAACGGCGGACGTGTGCACCGCTCAACTCATCCAAGGTACTCAGAGACGCAATTGCGTTTTTTTTAACGCTGCGGTACCGCTGCGTTGACGGGGGGAATTGCGGTGCAAATCGACCGCACGAGCGGCGGCTGAGCGGTGGGCGGTAACGCAACGTCGACGCAGGTACGTGTGCAGTACCCAACAGATGGTACGTAAACCAAACCACAAATGCGGTACCGCAGCGGCGACCGCAAATGCGGTACCACACGTGTGCACCGGCGATTAATGTAAGCCAATGAACAAATTGCTTTGTAAGGTATTTGTTTTAGTCGTGAAAAGTGTCGGGGTGGGGGGGGGGGGGGGG
>JAHWFP010153457.1:19008-30564 GCA_023313725.1 Lithobius niger | reverse complement strand
ATTCTGCTCAAGTAGCCTATTTATTAAACATACTTATGACAAGATTTAAAAAAATTCAAAGCACGTACGAGAAGCCCGTTGATAGAATTTCTAGAAAAAAATAGGCCACTTTCACAAAAGCAGCTAGTCATAATTCGTAATTTCATTACCAGATATTTACCAGATATTTCTTCTTCTCTAAAAAGTCTGGTAATGTTCAAAATTGAGCCGGTTCAGCCATACAAGCATTAAGTTGCTTCGGCTGACTTAAGGCTCAAAGAAATTAATTAAAAAAAAAAATTATGCATAATTAATCACTAGCTTGTTTCAGTTGTCTTTGGACAGCTTGTCTTTTTGTCTCATTACAAGGTCAATTTCCTTCAAAGACAAACGAAATAATGAAATCACTGCGTATGTAATTCCGAGCCCAAAGTTAAGGCGAATAATTTGACTGTTTTTACTTGGTTTATGCGCTTTCTTTTTTTTTTCACTCCAACACTCGCATTTTTCACATTTTTTCACATATTTCACCTTATTTTTTTTTACCACTGGCATATTTTTCACATTATTTCACACCGGCAACATCCCCGTATTAATACCGGAAGTGGCAACAATAACGGAAGTGATTCGTCAGTGCGGTTTACTGTAAAGGTTTTACCATAGTTTCCCACGTTAAAAGCCAACATTTTTATGCTTAAAGGAGGGAGACACAACGAGATACACAACAACGAGATACACAGCGAGATCCAAATGAGTTACACACCATGCCTAAGGTGCATCTTGGCTGCTACACCGAATTAAAGTTGAAATTTTTTCAATGCGTTCTTTTCAATTCGAAAAATAGGGCCCACTTTTCCGGAATCTTAACTGAATTCGGGCTCCAGAAAAGTAGTCCCTAAAAATAGTGGTCATCATGGCTGATCGGTGAGAGAGCTCAGCCTGGTGGCTGGAGGTTTGCGGATCTGGTCGAACCCCTGGAAAGGAGACATTGGGAAAGTCCCTGCCAGGACTGCCGGCCAGGGTATCGGGAGAGGCGACCATGCTCCTTCAGCGGCTATGGGAACTATTCTGGCAAATTCTGGACAATCTTTCGGCCCCCTACGATGATCGGAGGTTTCCCGGATCGACCTCCCTTTGCCAGACATTTCTTCTTCTGTAAAAATTCTGGTAATGTTCGAAATTGAGCCGGTTCAGCCACACGGACATTAAACTGCTTCGGCTGACTTAAGACTTAAAAGAAATTAATTAAAAAAAAAATTCACACTAAAAAAAATATGTTCGAGTTCAAATATACCGTTGCATATTTGGTTAATGGGTCTATAATTATTGGTGTATCCCCGTTTCACCGAATCCTGTTTCACCTAAAATTAAGCTATGATTAATAGTCGGCAAAAGGGGAATTCCCGTTTCGCCGAAACAAAACATTCACTACGTTTACATGGCCACAAGAAAGCGCATTCTAGCGATGCGCTTTGAAATGCGCATCAAAAAACGGCACCTGTTTACAAGACGAAAGATAGCGATTAGGGCCAATGCGCTAAGGAATGCGATTCGACCAGTGCGATCGGGAAAACCCTTTCTTCCTGCCCTCCCTTTGGCAAAGAGTGAGCAAGTCCCACGCTGCTCTACCCCCTGCATGTTGTAAACTAGGTCAGCTTAGACCCAAGTAACTAAATGTAATTAAAACTTAGTGGTCTTCCTAGTCATGCACACTTATTTTCAGTTTATTTACCTAAAATTCGAATGGCACCAGCACAAATTACATGGGTGCCGTAACGGTGTCCGCCATCTTTACCATGCTTTCTCCAATGGCTCAATGCGATTGCGAGTGTTTACATGCACAAAGACGATGCGATACGGATTTTGAAACCACCTCCGTGAAGCGCATTGGGGGAATGCGCCACGAACAGAGAAAGCGCCACGAACGACTGTTTACAAGACCCACGGAGGCGACACGGACGCGATGCGCATCGCTCTGAAGCGCTTCGAAGTGGTCATGTAAACGTAGTGACACTTATAAAACTTGACTCACTTTACTGATATGTTATTATAAAATTTGCAGCCAAGGATAGCTAAGTTAAGTAACTTTCGATTGAATGACAAAGCTATTAGATTTAATCCTCCTGTTGTAAATGGGGGTTACTAAATGAGTATGCTTATTAATTCTGCGGAAGCTAATTAAAACTGTGTGAACGTACAAAATTTGACGGACTGGAAGGATATACGTATATATAGCTGTGGAAAGATTTGGAATGCATGACCACGTTGCTTTTTGAAAATTATTACGCTAAAAATTTTCTTTTGGAGCTTGATAACAGGATAACAGCATTCATGTAAGTTCCACTCCAGCACGTAATCGCGTATGACTGTCCAACGGCAAAATAAAACAATGTAAGCGTCTTTAATGAAACATTAAAGTGTGCGCGGCCTATCTTGAGTTCGCCGCAGAACGAACACAGATAATCGATTGTACGTTTTTGGCAGCAGAGTGCCTTGTTGATATCCAAGATGGTTACAAAAACAATGGTGGCCGTCGATTAAAGCCGTACCCTCCAGGAAGACCTAGTCGCTCGTAAAATACTTCCAGGACTCAAGATACCCCGCGCACACAATAAATAACATTTAAGAAGGCGTAGGGTATTAAAATTCGTTATCACGTATTTCTAGAGACGATTTTAATTGATTCACTAGCCATATCGTTCGCGTCGCTTACTCCATTGACATCGATCCATGCTTCATGTAATTTCTTAATGGGCATCACAACATCGATGTACTGATTATTTCGACGCAAACTGATTGCAATTATGGCTCACAGTTCGTTCATCACATTCCTAATCACGCCTGCATTTCATCCACACATCATTCATATACTTTGTACCAGGGTAGATTAGTAGGTAGTGACGCTTGACTGAAAACGTGGGGTAAAGAAAGACCTGCTTCCACCAACGGGCACCAGAAGGCAGCACTTGTCTGGTCCGGCGTAGAAGACGAAACTTGAAATAAAAATGGCGGCATCGTTGCCACGGTAACCATTAACAAACAGACGAAACACGCGTGCGTGGGCAACATACGAAGTTGAAGAACTTATTCTGTGTTCGATTCAAACTGTATATAGATCGTTACAAATAAACGTAAACCACGAATGAAGCTTCACCTGAACGGCCGACAAGCACGCTACTCGAACCTTCTCGGAACACAAAACCATGTGTTATACTTAGCGCCACTCGCAACGACAACCCGTTTTACAACTGAATATTGGATTTAAAAAATAAAATTTGATCAGCCAGTTCTGATCTTTCCTAATGTCCTAATGTGAATTATGATATATTTTAAGCCTATTAATTTTGCATTATTGTCGATTATTGTCGTGATGAATGGGTTTTAGTGACGCTAAACAGTTTTGATCCCCATGATGCTTTGCGTTTCCGTTACTTCACGACAGCGCCCTCTGGGGGTAAATCGCTGAAAGAAGGTAGTTCTTTCGCCTAAAATGTTTATCGTTGTCTGAGAAAGAGTGTCGCTACCTAAATATTCTTCTACCCTGCTTTGTACTACTGATTAAGATTCTATATTATGATATGTCGTGTTTCTGTTACATCGTACTGATGCAAAACACGACGCCATTATCAGAGGAAGTTTACTTTGGAAGGTCAAAGTTGGTTCAGGCATAATAAACTTTGCATGAACAAACTATGACGTCATGAACAAACGTCATGAGGGCCAAAAAAACTTTGACGTTATATTTGCATGTATTTTCGCGGTATTTGAGGGTCATAAAATCAAGTTACAGCGAAAAAAAATAGGTCTAACCGAAGCGCAATTTAATTATCTTTCATTTAGTCCTATACTTCCATTTTTGTAGGAACTTTGGTTCAAGAGGAGTAGACGTATACACGCGTGCAAACACGCACGCACGTCATATACGTTTTTAATGATTTTAGATTCGATAGATTATTTCCAATCTCCAGAATTAGGCTTCAACACCATGTGGCGCTGCATTTCTGTCAAACTAAAGGTGTTCGACATCCCGGCCCGGAAGTTCGTTGACTCTTTTAACGCATATGACGGAAATCCACGTCAAAAAAAATAACATTTCGTTGACGTGACAACGTATCCAATCTGACAACGTCAATCTCTGATTTTTCACCCTTCCCTCTCTGCGCTGTTCGCGATTGGATGGAAGCCATTTTGAATAGCCAGTTCGGTTCTATTGCCAATTCGTTACGCACGAAGTGACCAATGCGTCAGTCCGCTGTGGCAAAGTCGGTCCCCCGTCGATCCACGAAACACGTGCCGGACTGCGTGGGCGTGCGGAAGAAGTTGAGGTATCGTGGAGGGGGGCGTAGGTTCACTGTACGCCCCCACCCACACTTTAAAAGTCAAAATTGTTAGAAAATGTATTTCCGCCTTCCGTAATGGGAGTATAGTGTATACGGTTAGGACGGTGCAAGATATACGGTCCTGTCAGCAGTCCGACTACTCTATTCCAGGTCACCCTGGTCAACGTTTTGGGCAAGATGACCGTGAGTGACAGGGTCCGAAGAACTACAGTAAAAACCTTACTTTTTAGGGCGCGTTTACGCAAAAAGGCCTTCTCGCTCACCGAAAGCTATTTTCTAGTCAACCGTTATTTATTTATGATTAGTTTCCCGTTGCTACTAAATGAATGCGGTAATAGATAACAAATTGTATGTATTATAAATAACATCACGGATAACGAACAAAGTGCTACAGTAATTTTAAACATTGCGACAAGATTGTTGTCATTTCACTCTATTTCCAAAATTTGCTGTCCTCCCTCTAAGTACAGCTTCTAGCAATGATCAAACGTCGGTAGAATAAATAGCGTCTCGCAGCGAGAATTCAAAATCCAACATGGCGTCCATTTCGTGGCTATCGAATCGAAGACAAACCATCGAATGCCGGCGTATAAAAAAAGTACGTCGTCTTGTGCTGCAGTAAAAATTGTTTTCTTGTTGTCATAAATCAACGTTCAAATGTTGCAAGCATCGCAGGCCATGGCACGAGGCACGAGGAGAAGATTTGCGTCTCCGTCGTTGCCATGGTTACCAATACGCATAGACAACTCGAAAGCCGCATACTCCGGTAAAGGCGAGAAGCAGCCATCAGATTTAGTATTGATCAAGTAAAAGCTAGTGAGCGAGAAAACTGTCGTAGCGTTAACGAGCCCTTAGTCCTATGTGTATATAACGAAAGCTGGGAAGACTACATCAACGACTTTGTCCGTTCGTCACCTTTTTCAACTCTGCTCAAGTGAACTTTACAAAAAGGTGGTAAATTAAAACACCGTTGTTTCTGAATAGGCTTTTTCGACGTAAGTCAAACGAAATAGTAACATTTTATCGTCGCATTTAACCACTACAGGAAGACACGCCAAAAGCAAAAAAAAAAAAAAACAATCCGTTAACGACACACACTATCCTTAGAAAGGAACGTCTCGACACCGTGTTGCATAAATGAATAAGCCTAAGCTCGAACCCAATTCTCCGTTAGCTGCTACTTAACGAAATTAAAATGGCAGGTAAAAATTAGGTCAAAAGCTGAAAGCTATGCCTAAAATCTAAAAGTAGGCCTAAAAACTAACACATTTTTAACTACAATTGCGATGGTTATTACTTTTTCGGTTATATAATAGAGAGGCACTGTTGCACTGCATGATAGAGGTGTGCGCCTCAAAATGTTCGATGGTGGCGGTGTCAAGTTTTATACTAGCGGCATCATTGTAATTTCACCATTAGATTACGCGTCAAAAAATTAGTTAAAATGAGTAAAAAAGTGAAAGTGTTATAAGTGTATAGAAGACTGGTTGCAACTGGGTAGTCGCTGCAGCCGCTTTTTTTTTTTACATGAAAAAGCATGGCTTTGTACTTGCAAGTTATTGAAAGTGTATTACCAGACGTAGCCTAATGCCACAAGACCCTACTTTGATATCGATAATTTTTGCGGTAACACAAGTTGCTTTTTGAACGGAAAAAACGCAGAGCGCTAGAGCGAGGTGTTTTTGTCAGTTTAGAAATGCAATGGGTGATCAGTATAATAATGATCTATATTTCAACAAGCAGCTGCAACGACTACCTAGTCACAACCGGTCTTCTGCACACTTCCGCCACTTCCAGGCCACTCCCGCTTCGCACTTCCGGTTGTTTTTGTTTTATTCCTTTTAACTGATTTTTTGGACGCTAAATCTAATGGTGAAAACCGTTTGTTTCTATTTGGTACCATTCTGGAAAACAGTGACGGACGGACAAAGCCTTTTCAGATGTTTGGAAGACTAACTAGGCTGGAGTGGTTTTTGCAACGAGAATACCATATTGCATTAAAATTAAGATGGAGGGATCAAGGCGAAAAAATTAACTGGTTATGTCATATGTGGTCAATTATCGCCTAGACTAAGTAATTAATCAACTAAGCAGTAACAATGAATGATGTCTGGGGGGGGGGGGCATAGGGGCCGGCCGCCTCCCCCTTTCCGCCTTCTCCCCCCTTACCCCTACTCTGACGTTTTCGTTCCGTTTCGCCAAATAGAAAGCATATTAACAGCTTTTGCCTCAGGGGCCAATCCCGTTTCGCCAAATACCGTTTCGTCAAATACCGTTCACGTAATTTTAAGCACACGAAACATTTAAAACATTTAAACACGAACATTTATAACATGATAATGGTCAGACATTTATAGACAAACACCCGTTTTGCAGAATCCCGTTTTGCAGAATAATTTATTTCAGATTACGTGCCTCGCTCGCGCTACCACGCTCGCTGCGGCTAAACACATTACATCAGAAACCGCAAATGATCACAAATTACTTCCATTTAGGCATTCCCCTTTAACGTCTGCAATGTCACATTTTTGAAGAATATTTTGATTCTGCGAAACGGAATTCTTCAAAACGGGAATTCCCGTTTGGGAAAGGTTAACCATCACGTGTATAACTTTTAACTGTTCTTAAAAGAGAACCTTGGCATTGACGTAGTGACGACCAAGCAATCTAAACAATATTTAAAGTACACGTTTTTCCGTCTGTATTGACAGTTTTCAAAACGCTAATCAATTGGTCGTCTTTGTTAAATGTTTAGATTAAATGTTTAAATGTTTTAAAGCCCCATGACACAGAAATAAGGTATTACATTTCGTGTACGTAAAATTTTGTCAAATTAGTTTTGGCGAAACGGGATTTGGCGAAACAGGAGTTCACCACTCTAACTATGCCACTGTTTCTAGTGTGGTGGATTAAAATATTCCATACATTCACTCTATCCCGTTTTTAATACTAGGCTATAGAGCAGTGACATTTGCCGCCATATTGGCACCAGTATGGGTTTTGGAGGGCATAACTACAAGGTGCACTACATAAAAATGGAGGGAAAAACAACGGAAGGGCAGATTTCTCAGGCTTAAAATAACGTTGTTTTCTCCAACAACAAAACTCGCGCGTTTTAGGGCTAAGAAAGCATTCTTCACAGCATCGGCTTCAGTATGACGCCCTCCTGTTTCTCTCTACAGTGCCCCTAGCAGCTAGCGCATTAAGGCTCCAGCATAGAGTTATATACTATAATACTACGTCGTGTCACTGATCTATAGTTCGTTGTAATTTTCGTCCTTCGCTTCGCTCGCTCGGTCATCTTCGTTAATTTGTTAGGTCTTTTCCATCGTGTCCACAACCGTCGCCAGTGTATCGTTCTGAGTTTGAGAACTGCTACCTAGTGTTTACAGGCGAAAGGAAAGGTGCTTGGGTGTCCGTGAGGATCGCCTGCAAAATGAAAGCCACTTTCGTTGTCAGGTGCTGCCATCCCGCGTTCTTGGAATGAACTAAAAATGCTTTTACCGCAAGCGTCGTTGACGAAAATCGGCTCTAGCATTTCTGATTGAGGGGCGAGCGTTCGTTCACGTGGTATTGATGGCACCCCCCCCTCCCCCCACCACCTCAGCCCACCCTCGTTGATTAACTTTACGTGAAACCGTGGAGAAATCCATTTTACAGGCTATTTGAGATGACAAACGGACTAATTTAAAAGAAAATTACTCAATTTTGTCAACTCAGCTTTTCAAAATTCGTGTTGTATTTTATTATAAAAATTTGCGGGCAATAATTATAACTCAGTATTTTGTCAGCTTCGAAAAGAGCCAGGAAAAACTATCGATTTAAAAAAAAAACTTAAAATTATATTATTCCAAATAAAAAAAATAAATAAAAATCCGTTTGTATAACTCGTGGTTGGTTAGATGGTTTGCTTTTTGTTTTGAAAAAAAAAAACCACTTTCTGAGCCTCGTCATTATCTGACTTCGAAAAAACTGTGTGAAATTAGCGTAATCACTGACCACGTTCACAAACAACCTTACCAGTCGAAAAGATTCATTACCTGATCACGACCATCAACCAACAGACAAAAAGAAAACATATTAAAATTGAAAAAAACTTCTTCAAAACATTTGCAATAATTAAAAATCAAAACCCGCGAATAAGGATGCAACTAAAAGGGTGCAGTGTAAAATCTTTTTGGGGATTTTTTTAAAATTATTACATCCTGTTCTGTTTATTTTATATTTAGTATTTGCGTCATGTTGAGGCTCGATTGTGGTTCAGCCAAGTGTTCAGTGTATTTAGTTAGTATCAAGATTTTTTAATTTTTAATTTTTTTTAATTAATTTCTTCTGAGCCTTAAAGGGATATACCTCCCAGCGCCATTTTTCTCGATCCACCACATCAAGTACGGCCGCAAAGTTCTATTTCCTTATCGTTAGTCCTTCCCTTGCTAAAAATCCGTTTTAAAATGTGGCGTCTAGAAGATTTTCTGTTGAATATTGGGGAACTTTATTTATGTTCTTCCAGAACGTATATGATGCTTTGCGCGCCTACAATGACCTTGAAGTTTTATCTGTGTGTGCGCAGTACTAATTTTAATCGTTTGCTAGTAATTACTATGAGATCAAAAATCTAAAAGACTAATGCAGTAAGAATTAAAATTAATTATTGCAATAGATCGCCGAAGCAAAATTATGCGACACTAGCCTAGAAAATTATAAATTGTGATGTTAAAATGCGAGAATCATTCCGGTTCGTGACGACACAATCTTTAAGTTGATTCTGTTTCGTGTACTATTCCCATTCCCAAAGCCAACCGAGACAGCAGCTACGCGAAGAACGCAGCTACCACCCCAGCCGACCTTGACGCTGTAAATGCGCGGATGGCGATCTGTGCGTAGCTGTTATAAGGCACGCGAAATGTTATAAGGCAGCCCGGGTGTCCCTTTAAGTCAGCCGAAGCATTTTAATACTTGTGTGGCTGAACCGGCTTAATTTTGAACATTACCGGACTTTTTGGAGAAGAAGAAACATCTGGTAAAGGTAGGTGCCAACCCGGGGACTCGATCCGGGAAACCTCCGATCATCGTAGGGGCCGAAAGATTGGCCAGAATAGTTCCCACATCCACTGACGGAGCATGGTAGCCTCTCACACTACCCCGGTTCAAGATATCTAGTTATCAAGATAGTACTTATAAGATTTTACCCACACTACCGAGAACGTCTTGGCCGATAGAAATTATAAGAAGGGAGGGGGATGGGGAGGGTGGAACCATACACTGAACTCCACCCAAGGACACTCAGTCAATTATAATGTGACAATGTGTACGCATGGACGCCAGCGTACGTGAGGCGAAAGACGAATCTCCCTTTCCCCCCCGATCCAAATTGTCGTATAGTGCAATTAAAACACCGCGAAGACCCAGGCATGCGACAATTTCGTTGTGGATTCTTGCTCTTCGGAAATGGGAGAAAGCAATGGCTCGTGTAATAATGAGAGATCTTCCCTGGCCTGAGTAGCGGAACTAATAAGCTGGATGATCGGTGGAAAATTAAACCAAAGGTTCTCCAACTTTCTCCGATCGATCGAAAAATTCGAAAAGGTCCAATCAGTACCGGTACTGTGGTATATCACCAACACCATTGTTGCTAGATTGGAGTTTCACTTTCACCCCCAGATCTAAAGGTATTGATTGCCGTTTGATTGAATGACGATTGCAAACGGGAGAGAAAATATCAGGGGGGGGGGGGGATTTGGGAGTAATTCTAGGGTAGCGGAATTTATTGGTTTTACTTGGTACGTCCCGTTTCGCCAAATCCCATTTCGCCAAATCCCGTTTCGCCAAAAAGAAAGCAGATTAAAAGCTTTTGCCTAAAGAGTAAATCTCGTTTTGCCAAATCCCGTTACGCCAAATTCCTACATGAAATTTTAGGCACACGACATTTTAATACATTATTCATGTGTAATGGCCAAACATTTGTAGACGAACATCCGTTTTACAGAATATTTTTTTTCAAATTAGGTGCCTTACTGGCGCTGACGCACTCGCTGCGGCTAAACACATAACATCAGAAACAGCAGCTGATCGCAAATTCTTTACGATTAGGCATGCAACTTTTACTTCTGCTATGTTAAATTTTAGAAGAATATTTTGATTCTGCGAAACGGGATTCTGCAAAACGGGAATTCCCGTTTGGGAAAGAGTAACCATCACGTGTGTAACTAACTTTTCTTAAAAGAGAACATTGGTATTGACGTAGTGACGACCAAGCATTCTAAACAATTTTAAAGTGCACGTTTTTCCGTCTGTATTGCCTGTTTTCAAAACGCTAAGAAATCAATTGGTCTTAATTTTACCACTGCTTGTCTCTGTTAAACGTGTTTGCCTTTTAAATCCCCATGACATAGAAATAAGGTATCAAATTTCGAGTACGTAAAGTTTTGTCAAATTTGTTTTGGCGTAACGGGATGTGGCAAAATGGGATTTGTTCTTTAGGTGAAAGCTTTTAATCTGTTTTACTTTTGAGGCAAAACAGGATTTGGCGAAACGGGATTGGCAAAACGGGAGTTCACCGGTTTACTTCCATGTTTCATTCCTTTAAGCTAAGGAATTCTTTTGTGACGTCATCAAGAGTGGTGTGATCTATTTTTCGGTGACAATCTTCAATTTCTATGGAACCACACTGGCTTCATTATTTTTGTTAACCTGCATCTTTGTTAACATTGTTCATCTTACATCCTTATAAACTTTAAGGTTTATGAAATTTTAAATTATAATTTTGGTATATTGACATTGCATCCTGTTGAACTGTAACGGATTTGAGCTTCTGCTTTCGTAAGTTGCATGCTGTAGAGTTACTTTTTGTGCATACTGACCTTGTTTTAAACTTGTTTTTACTTGATAACGGCCCTGGTAGGGGAAACGTTGTGATTCTTCAATTCACGTGCACTGAATGTCTTTACGTACTCGGTTATTACTGAAATTACTTTTGTATTCACTGCTTATTGAACAGAGCATTGCGACCTTTAAAATTAACCGAAAGTTTCACTAGCTCCGTAATTTTCTTAAAAATAACCGAAAGTTTCACTAACTCCGTAATTTTCTTAAAATTAACCGAAAGTTTCACTAACTCCGTAGTTTTCTTAAAATTAACCGAACGTTTCACTAACTCCGTAATTTTCTTAAAATTAACCGAAAGTTTCACTAACTCCGTAATTTTCTTTAAATTAACCGAAAGTTTCACCAACTCCGT
>JAHWFP010153457.1:0-15300 GCA_023313725.1 Lithobius niger | reverse complement strand
CGTTTATGTAAAACCACGCACTAATCATCTTCATTGGCTGCAGCAACCTGGCCGCGCGGCCAAGTCGCTCAGTACGCGGGCGGCCTAAATGTTGCCAACACAGTCATTTATGTTTTTTTCTTACGTGCGAGATGGTTTTGCGACATCAACTCTAATCTGTATAAATGTTGCAGACGCTAGTCTCAACGGGTGTACGACAAACCGGAAGGATTTATGTCCCTTTAAGTTGAGAGATTAGCTAAGTGTGTGTGTTGGTGGATATAATCAAAGTTTTCGCAATATTTGGAAAGTAGCGGCAAATATCATCGCTGCAAATCCTACAGTATTGAAGCCAGGTAAGCAATATAGTGGGGGAGGGGCGGGGGGAAGCCCCTAAAGGTGGAACAATATTTCAGTTTTGGCAGAGTGCAAATCCTTTAGGGTGAAGATAGTGTATATATTTCTGAATGTAAAACGCCCGAGACTCTAGAGCTCTCATTAGTCAGTAATGACGTCATCAAAATGGCGGTCATGTTGAAAGTTATATTTCTTGAACCCCGCTATTTTTTTTTTCAGTTAATTATCTTATGTCGATTTTTATTTTCACACACGTTGGAGTTTAAGACTCTGTTGTGACGATTAGAAACAAAAATGGTAAAATGTGTCATATACGATTCAATATGGCTACCCAATATGGCCACCAGCAAAACTCGAATAGCGAGCCTTTCGGCCACATGGTCATCTTTGGTGTCAAATTATATGTTTTTGACGTTGCTGAATTCAGTAGTAGTGTGGATGTACAGGAAGGGTAACTGGAAAAAAATAGCTGTGACACCAAGTTCAAAACCCCAGAGGGAGGAGGACTTGATTTCACCAACCCCCTTTCCCCCCCCCCCCCCCCAAAAAAAGCCCGTTTTTTTTCCCCCTAAAATTTTCTAATACAAATCAAAAGCACAATGTGAAACAAAAACGTTCAGCACGCAATTCTGGACTGGAAATGTGTTGATATACATCTTTTACGTAAAAGCAACCATTGAACCCGAAAACGTATTTCATGAATATCATCCTTAATTGGTGCAAATGCTCATTACATCAATTATTGGTTGTTGTAGTGATTTTCGTGTTCAAAGTACTCTTACGAGCCCTCTATAGCCCGAAATGGACATGCTTAGGGATCGATCATTAGTTATGGTCCCCCGGGGGGGGGGGGGGATGAAAATGTGATCACCAAATTTTCAACGACCCTCCCCCCGTTCGAGACCCAGAAAAAAACTTTACCTCCCCTCAAGGTCCAAAATTAATGTGAACCCTCCCCGAAAAAAATGCGCTTTTCGTGTACCTATTAAAGACTCACTACAGATGGTTTCCTGCTCTCCACATGCGGACAGTTATACCATTAGTTGTAAGGAAACGTGTCTCGTAATTAACAAAAAGACACGTTGGATTAAACATGTTCTATAAAATGTTCCTTACACCCATCTCTTGTCGAGATTCATACCATAAGTATGATGAACACACTGTTTGCTTGTATGCTCACATCCGTAACATAGTTAGCACCTGAAAGGCAGAAGAAGCCAAGAAACCAAGTGCCAAGACTTTTCTACAAAGTTCTTTGTAAAAACTATACTTGCGGTATTGGTACTAATAGCTTCAAAACCTTGTAAACACTCAGATGATGGAGGGTCTAGGGGTTTTGCCGCCCCAAAAGCTGAGACGTTTTTAGAAATTTTGACTGCTGAAAGTACCATTTTTGAGGTCCAAAAATGACTTTTTCTTCCAGTTTGGTCTGTATGTTTTTAACCCTCCCCCTCCTCTTGACGGGACCTGAAAAATGTATGACCCCTCCCCCCTTGAAAGGGTCCAAAAAATGCATGACCCCCCCCCAATTTCCTCTGCTCCCCCTCCCCCGGAGATAAAAAAAATTATCGGTCCCTTAGGATACTCTAAAAGGTGGAGATTTCTTTCTGTCAATCCCATCCTTTCCATATTAGTTTAGGCTTCTACGTGAGAACCAAACGACGAAACTCACGAACCCCTGTCACGTATTCCGTCATTTTGTTTCTGATTTTTTTTTTCAAACTAGGTGTCCGTCCCTGACCGATGTCCAGTGTGGCCTTGATCCCTATGGCCAGGTGGGTTGGCCAGGCGGCGAAACCAATCACAACTACACGCTCTTGCGTGTTTATACGTTGTAGCCCCCGGGGCCGTTTAGCTTACAACATAATTGAAACTTTAAGCTTGAAAGCTTGACATGGCAAATGGACTTGTAGCAGATCAGGCGACTGGTACGAAAGGTACGGCTGTGTTGTAAAGAAATTGAAAAAAAAAAAATACACGTGATGTAGGCTGTAGTGGTAACGGTCGCATTAGAGATCTCAGTTTTACCCACGAAGGGTCAGAGATTATTCATTTCCAATATTAGTACCACTGGTTTATTATTGGTAATTTTTCTTCTCCACGAGTGATATTACGAATTGAAAAAAAATCATCCCGCGTTTGCACGAGATGATTTTTAAACAGCTTGGGAACGCAATGTGAGAAAAAATTATCGACACGAAGCTAAAAACAACTAATAACCTATCTTATCATGTCTTGTGGCCGAAATCTTTGCAAATTGTGGAAAATGTAAGGCGAAGGTGCTGGGATACACAAAACAACTGAAGGGGATGCGCTGATTGAGTGAGCAAATCCAGCTTCATTGCGTGAGGCTCAAACACTCTGTAGATTAACACTAACCTCGGGAGGAGCAACTGAAGGGGGAAGCGCTGATTGAGTGAGCGAAAAGAACGAAAATGAGTGTATGTTAGCCAGTGTATGCAAAAATGGGATTAAAGAAAGTTAAGCATGCAAAACAATGACATACGATAAACCAAACCATGTCAGTATGGCTGACGTAACGGCCAATGGGAAAATTATCAATAAGACATAAAATTCCTCCAGAAAAAAAAAGGTAGGCGAGCAGCCGCCAAGTTTTCAAAAAGGTTCGGCCTTTGAAGGCAGTGATATCATTCAACCAGGGAAAGGCCGCCAAGGTTAATCCTATTAGCCAACTTAATCGTACCGAACAAGTCTTTAGGCGTTAAATGAAGACTTGAAAATTGCTACAGCGAGTATAGCAATGGTTTAGTATTCATTCAACTTTCGAACTATTAGTGGGTGCGATTAATTTAGATAATACGATTAACCTTGGCGCCCCTCTCCCTGGTTGAATGGTATCACTGCCTTGAAAGGTCGAACCTTTTTGGAAACTTGGCGACTTCTCTTATGCCGGTTTTGTTTTGGGGTTGCTAGCGTATACCAAAACCAACTCCAATGACAAGATACAGGGACTAACGCACAACAAGCAAAATACAGTCTACTCATTCAGAGCGTGACCTGCCGATTTTAAAAAGCCCTTTACAGAGAACGTCCCGGAATGAACGGATATTAGGCGCCTATAGTATCTTCGACCATTTGTTGTTGCGATCTACCGAACCTTAAAGTTCAACACGAATTTTTACAAAAGAATCGTGAAGCACCTGCCAAAAAACGGCCTCCCGTCGGACAAAAGCATAAAAGTTTTCGCTGAAAACGCAAATTATTTTGATGACACGTTGTGAGTTTTAGGGGGACGAACCAAAAAATTGAAGGCACACACACACACGCAAATCATAACTTTTTAACGGGCCGAACACAAACAAAACTTCAACAAAAACGATGTTTTTTTTGTTCAGTGCGTGGTTGTGTTCTGCAAGCACGACGATATTGTGGCGAAATAATGTGGGTGGGGCTGTAGGGTGCTGATGAGTTTCACCCCTTGCCCTTTCACCTCCCCCCCCCACCCTTTCCACCCACTCAATCTTCGTCATGGTTATCTTGTTTATTATCTCACACTTTGTATCGCTTGTCATTTCATGCTGGATAATCCCTAGATAGCACCTCATGAAACCAGACGTCGTCGTTATAATAGAGCAGTGACATTTGCCGCCATATTGGCACCAGTATGGGTTTTGGAGGGCATAACTACAAGGTGCACTACATAAAAATGGAGGGAAAAACAACGGAAGAGCGGATTTCTTAGGCTTAAAATAACGTTGTTTTCTCCAACAACAAAAATCGCGCGTTTTAGGTCTACGAAATCACTCTTCACAGCATCGGCTTCAGTATGACGTCCTTCTGTTTCTCTCTGCAGTGTCCCTTGCAGCTAACCCATTAAGGCTCCACCATAGATTTATATACAATAATACTACGTCGTGTCACTGCTCTATTGACGCCAGATCGAAAACGGGTGAATGTAGCCTACGACGCTATGTGGTAAACTGCGTTTATCGGATTTAAGCAGATGACGATTTAAGGCGCAGCCATCTGTGATACGCAGCAATCTGCTTTGAGATTATGGGATGGGGACCGCCATTACGGCTAAACATGGTAAGCTAATCAGTCGCAATAACTCAAAAATGTTGGAGAAAACTCAAGTCTGACGATTAGGGCAAAACAGGCACAGCTACAGTTAAACTGTGAGATACTGTTTGCAAAATTTGTCCTAGCACTGGTAAAAGTTTGAACTAATTTTCCAATAGCAGTTCGATTTTATAATTAATGTTTGCATCGCTTTTAAGATATACAGCGTTTTTCACCTTTGTGACAACCTGCCTGTAATATATAGGACTATAGGGCAGTGACACAACGTTGTATTATTGTATATAACTCTATGGTGGAGCCAGTAACTGGGATAGCTGCAAGGTGCACTGGTGGGGGAAAAGAAGAGCGTCTTACTGAAGCCAACTATGCTATTAGAGTGGATTTCTTAGGCCTAAAACGGGCGATTTTTGTCGATTTGTTGGCAGTTGCTGACATTTTTGAGCAAGTGGAATCTTTATTTTCCGATTACAACCTCGCAGCATAAGGGATTGGAGAAAACAAGGTTTTTTTAAGCCTATGAAATCCGTTCTCAAAGCACTGCCTTGACTAGAAGTGCCGTTGTTTAACCCTCCATTTTAATCTAGTGCCCCTTGCAGCTATCTCTCTTGTAGCCTATATGACGTCACATGACGTGCTCTATACGCGTTGCCTTGTCGCAAACAGCAAGAGCGACTACGACAGGAGTGAATGATGTGTTTCTCACGAATCTCATTCAGGCGAGAGCAGAGGCGAGAACGGTGGGCACCATTGGAGGCCGCCATGTTGCTTCCGTTTTTAAAATTGTTGTTTTAATCCGAAATTGCCGTTAGGATACTTCATAGGGCGTTACAATAATTGTGTAAATAAAATAAATAAATAAATAAATTGTAGGAATGGCCTCTCGGGAATCTCATCCAGACGAGAATGGGAAGTTAACTACCGCCATGTTGGAGTAACCAGCCTCGGCCAAGCATCGGAAGTATTGCCGACTGCAAATGTTTGGAATGCATTGTTCCTGGTACAATTGCAACCCCCCGGACGTAACGTGACGTAATGTTGCCTAACTTACTTTATTTAGCATACCGTTTTTAAATGAACCACTTATCAGAACTTTTAGCACGTCTTGGTACGCGGTTCTGTCTTTGAGGGGTGCTAATTAGTTTCGAGTCCCGAATCGTGATAGGTGGAAGGAGAAACTCCCCGGCGTTCGTTAACAAGTCGCTATTGAGGTTTACATAACAATGACGCCACAAGAACGCCAAAGGTAATTATTAGGAGTTAAATTTAATGATTGGGAAGGAGTAAACGGGAGCGTAAGCGCGAATTCTCAGCTGCCGACGGAAAATACGAATTTGGCAATTTGACCGTAAACACTTTTGTGGGTTTGGATTTGTCACTGTTATTAAGAAAGAGTTGTTCCCGCAATTACGAATCATTCACTTCTGTTGTGGCGAAGTCTGCCATTAAAATCCTCAAGTGCTTTTATGGAAAAAGCACTTTTTTACTGCTAAATGGGCCATTTTGAGCCCTCCGCTAATAAAATTGTTTGTGCAAATTGCGGTACAAGTGGTATACACACTTAGTTAGACAAGTGGTAAGCATTGCCATGGTTCAGCCGATCGAACGCTCGCCAGCCACGCGAGCGGCTTGGGTTCGAACCCGGCCGATGCACCAAATTTGACGTGATGGATTGGCTTAATGACTATAATAATGGCATGAGGACGATAAGGAGATTAGAATCGTGTGATAGGATATGGTGTGAAGGGAGAAACGAATAACAGCTAGAAGGCCTGGGGAGCGCTGTGAGCTCCCCCAGTGGGGCCTTGTGTAGGGCGGGTGGACGGGGCCCCGGAAGCTGACGCATTTTTGCCATTTCCGGCATTTTTGCTATTTTCTGGCCTTGTAAAGTGCCGTTGGAAACAATTTTATAAAATCAGTTTTGCTGACTGCATTATACGCATAAAAAAAGTTTGTAACGTAAATCTTTTAGTTTTTCATACTAGATACATTTTTTTTAACACTCATCATACTTTGTTAGAAATGTTGGTAATTTTAAGCAAAATATGGAGTTATTAATTGTCTTACTATTTAAAATACATCTTCAGTACAGTCAACCTTTTTTCAGCTATGCAAAAAGTGACTTGGGCAATTTGCCGAATAAGCCTTCAAAAAAGCTTATAGAGGGGGCGAATCGCTTCTTAAGACCGAAGGGAAAGCGAATGGACTAATTTATACGGCAGCGCATTTCATAGGTTAACATTAATTCTCACCGCAAAAAAAAGATGAGCGAATGTCCAAACAGGTTGTAGGCTTGACCAGTTTAAAACAGTGGCCCCGTGTTTTTTTTTCCACCTTTGAGAGTTTTAAAAAGAAATCCCCTAATAATCTTAAAAGCCAAAAATATATCGGCTTTCAATCGTCATAGCTCAAAGGATTCCGATCTCAAACGTTTTATGTATGTGGGGTATGGAAGGTTTTGAAGACTCACCAAGGAGCGGGTTAAACGATGCTGGGGCAGTTTCGATGTGATCAATGTCTCTCAGCAAGTGTGGGGACCACACCGAACTAGAATACTCCAAGAGTGGTCTGAGATAAACTCGACTAAGGTCTTTGTATCCCCCGAGGTGAATACAGGCCTTATGATGTGCAGTCGACCAAGGGCAGTACCACCGGTCCGAGTTGGCCCATTTTCGAACTGCATCCTGTGGTGAAGCTCCTGTGACAACTCAGTCGTCATTCATGGCTGGCCAGCATTCTTGGACTTTTATGCTGCTGCAAGACTCTTAAAGGTACATTCCTCCCAACGCCATTTTTCTCGATCCTCCACATCAAGTACGGCCCCAAAGGTCTATTTACTTACCGTTAGTCAATCCTTAGCTAAAATTCCTTTTTAAAATGTGGCGTCGATGAGATTTACTGTTGGTATAGTGGGAACTAATTTAATAGCATCCTGTGATTACATGTTCCTTTGCACGCTTACAAGAACCATGACGTTTCATCTGTGAGTGTGCATGTGCTAATTTTTAATCGTTTGCTGATAATTACCATGAAATCAAAACTCTAAAAAAGTGTAATGCGGTAAAAATTAAATTAGTTATGCCAATATATGGCCGCAGAAAAATTATAAGATACTAGCCTAAAAAATTTTCAAAGTATGATGTTAAAATATGAAAATCTTTCCCGTTTGCGACCACACAATTTTTGCGTTCATGCTGTTTCGCGACTACGCCTAAGGCCAACTGAGATAGTAGCTGCGTTCCTCTCAGTCGGCCTTGTGTTACTGCGCCGAGTCTCGCGAAACGGTGCGATGGTAACATGCGCGGTTGGCGATCTGCGCGTGGCTGTTAAAAGGCAGGCGGAATGTGCCTTTAAGCTTAGCAGTTAAGATGTACTCATTCATACAACAATGTAACAATTTTGCATTTAATTACGGAAATTTATTGTAAATCTCGTCGCAAGTCAGGTTTTAAATGGCGCTAACCGATTCAGGCCTTCAGGTTCTGACATTCTGGTTTTCCCGTTAAATTTGTTCCGAAGGTCGTCAATACATAGCGATACTTAAAACCAGGTCACCACTGTAGCATCGACGCCACATCAGAAACATTCAAACAACCCGTAACCTAATCCAAACTACGTCTCCGTTTTAGTTCACGACTCTTCAAAAACCAGTTCGTTAGTCCCTTTTAGTACACCGAACCACGCGAGTTCTGGTTTTAAGTAGCACTAATTAGTTTCAAACCTCCCAGGTGCCTTCGTTCTTGTTTTCCCTTTAAATTCGTTACCATTAATTCGTCCCTAGCGACTGCTACTGAAAATGTCAAGGTTAGCCGCCGACCCCTAAACTACGTCAGGATTCTCCTTCTCTCAAGCCTCCTCCAATCAAAATCGGGCGAATTGGGGGTCAGGGAACCACGGGAAACGTGCTTCTTTTTATATGCGTGGATCCCGGTTACATAACCCGGTTGTTTACGGTGAAATTAAAAGTCGTGTTCGTCGTGCACCGTTTGGCTGATGTACACGTCATTAAAGATGAAGTTTGGTCAGGCTTCCTCACGTTTACACTTCCCATTTTTTTAAAAAGTCAATTGACTCTGGTTCGTTTACGTTTGAAAGCAGAACTTATCCAGCTTCGCGCTGAATATGTGTATCATTTTGGATGGAGCTGGAGGACACGTAGGCACCGGACACATAGGCACTCCAATATTGAGATACTGGACAAATAGGCACTCGGACAAATAGTGAACTCTCGTTTCGCCAAATCCCGTTTCGCCAAAAAAAAAAAAAAAAAAGCAGATTAACAGCGTAACCCTCAGTGGCCAATACCGTTTCGCCAAAACGAATTTGACAAAATTTTACGTACACGAAATGTAATACCTTATTTTTCTATGTAATGGGGCTTTAAAAGGCAAACATTTAACAGAGACAAGCACTGATGGACTAAGGCCAAACGATTTATTAGCGTTTTGAAATCTGGCAATACATACGGAAAAACGTCTACTTTTAAATATTGTTTGGAATGCTTGGTCGTCACTACGTCAATGCCAACGTTCTCTTTTAAGAATAGTTAGTTATACACGTGATGGTTAACCTTTCTCAAACGGGAATTCCCGTTTTGCAGAATCCCGTTTCTCAGAATCAAAATATTCTTCAAAAATTTAACATTGCAACGATTAAAGAGGCATGCCTAATAGTGTTAGTAATTGTTGATTAGTTGTGGTTTCTGATGTTATGTGTTTGGCCGCAGCTATCGCGGCAGCGCAAGCGAGGCACGTAATTTGAAACAAATTATTTTGCAAAACGGGATTCTGCAAAACGGGTGTTTGTCTATAAATGTCTGACCATTATCATGTTATAAATGTTCGTGTTTAAATGTTTCAAATGTTTCGTGTGCCTAAAATTTCGTGAACGGTATTCGGCGAAACGGGATTGGCCCCTGAGGCAAAAGCTGTTAATCTGCTTTGTTTTTGGCGAAAAGGGACGTAATCATTGAGACAGACAGTGGACAAGTAGGCACTCGGACTAATAGGCACCCGGACAGATAGGCACTCAGACAAATAGACACCGTCAAATATATAGGCGCTAAGTTTAAAAAAATGTCTTTGCCTTCAAATTCTGGATCGTTTATTTCAAATCTAGGACTCTTTGGGACTCTGGGACTTTGGGACTTTGGGACTTTGGGACTCTGGGACTTTGGGACTTTGGGACTTTGGGGCTCTAGTTCAGCTTAAAATAGAGACCTTTCTACACCCGTTTAAAGGCGTAGCGGCTAGTTTCAATTTCTAAGTGCCATTGTAATGCTGATATTGTATTTGTACCTACGCTGAACAGTTTTGATTGATGGTTAGGATTGATGGAAAGAATAGATCCCTACCTTTCTGAATATTTTTAGCATGTCCATTTCGGGCTATTAGAGCGCTCGCAAGACCACTTTGAATTCGAAAATCGCCATACCTTTCGCCGCTACGCCTTTAAATGGCATAGGATGTTCCCTATGTAAGCTAAACAATTTCGGTTAGGGTTGGTGGGAAGAATAGATCCCCACCATTCAGAATATCCTAAGCATGTCCATTTCGGAGTATAGAGGGCTCGCAAGAGCACTTTGAATTCGAAAATCAACGTATGATTTTGCAGCTGCGCCATTACCTCGTCGCCTTTAATTGAGCATAGCACGGTCCCTATCTAAATTAAATAATTTCGGGTAGGATTGATGGAAAAAATAGATCTCCACCTTTCAGAAAATCTTAAGCATGTTCATTTCGGGCTATTAGAGGGCTTGCAATAGCACTTCGAACTTTGAACAACCAATTCGATAAAAAGGAGTGTACACGCGAATTAACGGTGATATCCTTTAAATACGAGTTTGGGCTTCAAGCGTTCCTTTTACGTAAAAATGTAGATCACATTTCCTGTCCAGAATTATGTGCTGAACGTTTTTGCTTCACATTATGCTTTTGATTTGTTGACGGTTAAGGAGTTACAGCAAAAAAGGTTGTTTTTTTGTTTTCTTTTTTTGTTTTTTTTTGGGGGGGGGGGTGCCATTTTGGTGTTCTACATGGAAATTGAGGTGGCTCCCCCTCTGAAAAACTTAAAATTGGCCTAACGTACCCACATGCAAAGTGGCGTATTCCAATCAAAGTAGGCACAATTCTTTGAAATATTGGGGTGTACCACACGTCTTACCAGTGACGGTACCAAATGCTTAGGATCTCGGAATTCTTTTTAATATTGTCTAAAGTGGTAAGGAGCGCGTATTTTAGTGCACTGTGCTGTCACTAGATGGTGCTGCAATATGCATATGAGCCGAATAACTGTGTTGCTATTATTGTTATTATTATTTCGACATTGTTTGCTATTTCAAACACCTCTAATTTGCAAAGAAGTGATCTTAACGGCGCCTGTTCACCATTTCGTTAGCGTTCCCCATGGTCTAAACACAGCATCCACGTTCCAGATTCTCCGTCATCCAATAGGTTGATGCGGGTCACGTGACCTCGTTTTAGATACGAAAATTTGCGGCGCTGCAGCGAAGTGTTGTTCCTATTTCAAATTTACCGCTATTTTCTTTATATTGCTCGAAGATTCTACGGTGCTGCACCTAGGAGTCTTGACGATGATGGTGTAAAGGCCAACAGGGATTGAAGCTGCATTCTGGCTCAAGTGAGCGAGGCACGCAACTTCATTCCCAGTTTGCCTTGACGATGTGGAGTATCTAACCATCTCGTACTGGTGGCGACCTCAACTGATAAATTCCTATACCACTGTAGGCCTTTCTTACTCTTCTGTACAAGTGTACAGTGGAAAAGCTGTACACTGGAAATTACGGAAACGGATGCCCCTAAGGTTTCAATTATTCTCCTCATAAAACGGATTTTCATCGTTCGTTTATGTACGATTGTTAGAACAAGACGTGTTGTTTTTTTTTTTTTTTTTTTAATCTGCTAGAGTTCAATGCTAACTTTGCTAACTCAGGAGTGCTACCGAGAATACTAGCTTTTTTTTTCACTTTTTTTCACATTCCCACTTTTCATTTTGTTCACATTTCTCACATAGTACCTGCTTTTAATTTTTTTTTTGCACTTTTCACATACGGGTTTTTCATTTTTTTCACATTTTTCACATACCTACTTTTCATTTTTGTATTAGTATTGCTTCGCTTGCATTGATCACACCAGTTTCACAATTCTTTGACAAAAATTTTTCTTTTCCAGTAACTATTGTAATTCCTCCGTAATTTCACTCGAGATTCAAAGCGACCATTTTTTGGTCTTCTGAACAGCCGTACCGGCTGGGAAGACTAATACAACGACTTTGTCCGTCCGTCGTTTTTTTTCAACTTCCTAACTGTACCTGACAGAGACGACCACGGTTTACAACGTTAGATTCAGTGTGATAAGTTAGTTAAATAACATGGCAAATTAAAACATCGTTACTTCATTATAGCAGCTAATAAGACTTCTTCGACGTAACTAATTAAATAACAACATTTGATCGTCGAATTAAAATCCTAAAGATAACACGCAGTCGTAAAAACAAAAGGATTTTAGCTTCGTTTAAAATATTCTCGTCGCATTGTTGCATGAATGAATTGGCTTACCGTCGAACCAAATTCTCCATTAGGCCTACCTGCTACTTACGAAATTAAAACTGCAGTTAAAAAAATTAGGCCTAAAAAATTAAACTTAGGCCTTAAATTACGTTACCACGGCAACGTCAAGTTGCTACGAGTCACTGTTGGCTTCTTCAACAGCGTCTCTCCCGTCATTTCCGTACTACCACTGTAGGCTATGTTGCGCATTACATTGTAACACTGTGACTGTGTGCCCGGAGGCACACCGTGTTGCAAAAATGGATAGGCTTACTATACAATTCAAATCTTTGTTAGCTGCTACTTAGGAAATTAAAGCTGCAAGTAAAAATTAGTCCTAAAAGCTGACAATTACGCCTAAAATGTAAAATAAGCTTAAAGGGATATACTTCCCAGCGCCATTTTTCCCAAGTACGGCCCCAAAGGTCTATTTACTTACCGTTAGTCTTTCCCTTGCTAAAAATCCGTTTTAAAATGTGGCGTCTAGGAGATTTTCTGTTGAATATTGGGAACTTTATTTATTGTTCTTCCAGAACGTATATGATGCTTTGCGCGCCTACAATGACCTTGAAGTTTTATCTGTGTGTGCGCAGTACTAATTTTAATCGTTTGCTAGTAATTACTATGAGATCAAAAATCTAAAAGACTAATCGAGTATAAATTAAAATTAATTATTCCAATAGATCGCCGAAGCAAAATTATAAGACACTAGTCTAGAAAATTATAAATTGTGTTGTTAAAATACGTGAATCATTCCGGTTTGTGACGACACAATTAATACCTTCACGCTGGCTTGTCTATTAGGCGCATTGCCAACCGTACTGAGATAGTAGCTGCGTTTTTCGCTGCGAGGATCGAAGCTACTGTCTCAGTTGACCTTGACTATGATAAACGCGCGGATACGATCGATGCGTAGCTGTTATAAGGCAGGCGGTATGTTGCTTTAAACGCTAACACATTTTTAACCGGCAATTCTGATGGTTATTGCTTTTAGACTATATAATAGGGATAGCTGTTGCAATGCGTGATAAAGGTGCGCGCCTCACCATTGGTAGTGGTGGAACTGTACAGAAGACTGGTTGCGACTAGGTAGTCGCTATAGCCGCTTGTTTTCGTACCAGCACTCGTATTTTTCACATTTTTTTTTTTACCGCTGGCAAATTTTCACATTTTCCTCTTTTTTTTTTCACACTGGCAGCATCAGCATCCCTGTAACTTTAATGGCGACAGGAAAGTTACCCAAAGCAAATGTATGGAAAGGCTAATACTCTTTGATAACATCCAGACGTCTTCGCTGCTCTCGATCGTATTTCAGTTTTAATTGGATGCCTTTCAGTTTTAGGTGGAATTTGGCAAGGCGAACTGCAAGATTCCTTCAAATAAATACGTTTTAATCCATCATAAGTCAACGTCCTTGCGTGTTGTTTGTGGTACACCTTGCCCCTAGCGGCGTCGACATTCCTTGGCGCCATCTGTTGGCTTCTGCACTAACCATATCCGGCGCGACCTGTAACTATTTTCGGCGATAGTTTCGTCACTTGTCAAATTTCTAGGCGATCACGAGCGCAAAAATGTTACTCATGACGCAGGGCAAGGTTTCCTCTGAATTTTCTTTTATATTTATACGACTATTTTTTGTTGGATTAATTCATCACTGTCTTGCAAGAAGGACGTGTTTTTTTGTTTTTTTTGTTTTTTTTGTTTATAGTTCTTCTTTGCCGACTATGTAGCCCACTTGTACTTGAAACTACCAAATTTCACCGAAGTCTGTCGGATTATTTTTTTTTTAATAGTGAAGTAGTTTATCCACTTTAAAGACAGCTACTACACGTTAAGACCCACAGTCTAAATGACGGGTTAAATACCCAAATCATATTACAGAAATAAATTATACTAGACGAAGCCCGTGCTATGCACGGCTGGTGTTGGATGCGCCGTTTGCAACACTGGTTCGGTTTGGTCGCACATTTGCATGTCCATGTTTCACCGAGTTAAGTTTCAATCAAATTTTGGCTAACAAATTCCGATTTTCGTTTGCTTAGCTCACTCAGTCAGCGCGTCCCGTGCTCAAAGCATCGTTGCATGAAACAGTTTTTTTTTTGGCTAATAACGTTCCCTCTTGATGATACATTACGCCTTTTTCAAGATTTTAGATTCAAGATTTCAAGCCTGGAATTTCATTTTTATTTTCAACGACGTTTCTACGTTTTCAAGGGCTTGGCACGAACCAGAATTACTTAATCTGTAGGTCTGTATTAAGCCCTCTAAAATTTTTAGCAATGTCGTTTAGCCAAGTAGAACGCCTCAATCTGATCTCTTGTGTTCTAAAGTAGTAAAAACTATAAAAACATGTGAAAACAGCACTAAAGGTTTCACGAGGACTAAACAGTACAGCGACGTAACGGTATATATGAAACGTTGCAGAAAAATTTCTTTGTGTTCCTTTGCTCTTTTGACTTTTGATCAGTTAAATCTTACCTTAAGCGTGAAGCGAGTTCATTTTGTTTTCTAATAATAGACTGCCGTAGTTTGGTGGTTATGATTTGACCTGAAGGTATGATTTGACCTGATTTGATATTGAAGGTGAAGTTATACTAGCCAATTCATGCCAATTCCACCAAAATCCAATTCAATTCCGTCCGATTTCCATCCGCAGTATCTGCCAATTCGTAGAAATTTCTATCATATGGCTAATGCTAACTTTTCGCACCTTCAGAACCGTCCCTTTTGAACCGTCCAGAATTGGTTACAAATTTGCTGATTTGGCGAAGAAATGCCCGATAACCTACTCATATCCTCTCAAAGAGAGAATTGGAATGGACCCGTAGTCATGCGCCCACAGCAAACAATACAACAACTGAATAGAGCAGTGACACGACGTAGTATTATTGTATACAACTCTATGCTGGAGCCTTAATGGGTTAGCTGCAAGGGACACTGCAGAGAGAAACAGAAGGGCGTCATACTGAAGCCGATGCTGTGAAGAGTGATTTCTTCGACCTAAAACGCGCGATTTTTGTTGTTGGATAAAACAACGTTATTTTAAGCCTAAGAAATCCGCTCTTCCGTTATTTTCTCTCCATTTTTATGTAGTGCACCTTGTAGTTATGCCCTCCAAAACCCATACTGGAGCCAATATGGCGGCAAATGTCACTGCTCTATACAACAAAGAGAGAGGATCTGAGTCAATAATCGCAGCATTTCAGAGTTGCTAAATATGCGATCTGGATTTTAACGGATGCTAACTAGTGCTCCCCAACAAATCGTAATTTATTTAGTAAAGGAACAAAACACTCCTTCATTTTTTTTAAACGAATTTAAAAGGAAGGGCGAAGGTTGAAGTTGGTCATAAATTG
>JAHWFP010153456.1:2415-14602 GCA_023313725.1 Lithobius niger | reverse complement strand
GGGGGTTTTACTTTATGAGCCCCGCCACCCCCTTTCCCAGAGCTCAATCCTGGTTTTCCGTCGGTGGCAAATCATTGCTACTGACTGAATTGACCTTCCTCCCCCCTTTAACTTGTTTAGGGACCTTGCACTGAAATGAAAGGTGACCTAATACCCCACAATTATAACATGTTTTGGTTGCATTTCTGTTATCCTTAGGCCTAGTGCCACTAGCTACGATCCCTGTATTACTAGATTGAGGTGCTGAAACTACTTTAGGTTGTGTTACTTGTTGAGGTGCCGCCGTCCCCAAATATACCTGAATTGCAGTTTGGCCTAACAAACCCTCAATTTTACGCGCATCAGCAGCTAATTCTAACAGTGAGGTGTAAGATTTAGTCCCTAACATAAGTTTTAATGCGGCGCCCATGTTATTTTTAACCAGACGCACTTGTTCGTACTCTGGCATAGCATACGACAGTTGCTGAATTTGCAGCGCCATATCATGGATATAGTCTGCAACTAATTCACCTTCAACATGTCTTCTAGATGTAAGCCTATCAAGAACTACTTCGTCATGGTTACGCACCTGAAATCGAACCATAAGACTCATTTTGAAATGTTGCCATGACAGTGGAGGTGGGCACGCCATAAACCACTGTAATGCCATACCCGTCAAAAGTGTAGGAAGCCAGTTCGTCAGGAAAATGTGCTCGGGGATACCACTTCCTACTTGAAGTTGTTCCGCCCTAAGCAAAAATTCCCTAAGACCAGGTCCCACAGGATCCCCATCAAATGGCTTCACTTCAAACTTAGGAGTCCATATTGATGGAAGTGCCTGAACATTACTGTAACCCATAACGGGTTGAGTTTGCGTAAGTCCACCTACACCCGGATAATTTATATTAGGTTGTGCACTAGCTGTATTACCTAAACTAGATTGTTGACCGAATAAACTAGTTTGTTGATTCCCTAAACTTAAGTTAGGCTGCTGACTACTTGGACCTGAACAGGGATTAAGAGGTGGTTGACTTAAACCTGAACTAGGGTTAAGAGGAGGCTGACTACATGAACCAGTATTAGTTTGTACCGTAGTAAATTGTGGCTGCGTAGTAGCACCCACAAATGGGACATTTAATGACTGACTACCCATTGTGGCTTGCATATTGGCTTCAATAGTAAGAAGTCTCATATACTCGGCCGAATCTACTTGAATTGTTTGGTTTTGGACGTTCGCGGCATGAGCCGTACTTTGTGAGGACTGAGGCACATTCCCAGTATTATTACCTTGACTAATGCCAAGTGGTGGAACAGGCACATTACTTTGCCTACTTTGCTGATGTACCAATATTGGGGTATTAACTGGCAAATTTAAATTTTGCAACAAAGGGTTACCTAAAGGAGAACCTGAAGGGGTATGACCATCTGTCGACATTTTCACTAGCAAGAGCAAACACCATATGTTGCGCAATCTTAATGCACACTGCATATTCAAACACATTCACAAAAAACAAATTCCCGGTCTCAAGAAAAATTCTGGAAGTTTTTAAAAAATACCAGACTCAAAATAGGAATATATTTATTCCAAAAATGTTTGACTTGAAAGCTTTAAATCCAATTCCCAATTCAAAACATTTAACTTCAAATAAACTCCAAAATTTGCAAAAAATTTGAACAAGGCTACTATTTTTGAAATTCTGATTCAAATTCGAAATGACCGGACAACAGGCCCCCAGTGTAACACCTAAATTTCACTTCGTCTAAGCTTGATTCAAATGTTATCGCACAAATTCCCCCGGGTTCAATCTTAATTTGTCGAGACCAAAAATTCATTTACACAAGCAAATAACAGTAACAATAAATAAACCTTTATTTCATAAATTCCTAGCATGTTAAAGTTATATTTGCCCCTAATAGGCTACACCAAAAGCTGTTAATAGCTTTGATTGAATTCAATAAATTAAATTCAGTCGGCAAATTAAATTCATCAATAGGCCTACTAAATAGTAATTCACCATAGGCTAATAAATAGGCTATATAAATAATTTAATAAATAGGCCAATCTTCTTTCTCCGTAAAAAGGTTGATAAAACCTGCGGTTTATCTCGAGTTACCTTCTTAAGTGTACTTTAATATTTCGCAAAATATAACCCAACCTGTGCTTTTCTTAAATTTCCTCCCGGCTTAATTTTTGCTAAGTGATAAGCCATTAAGCAGAGAAAAATATATATCGTTTAAATCCACAAGGAGCTCAGCTTCCTTTTACCCTGGATTAATTGTGCTATTCGGAGAAAAAGTACCCAATATTGCAATTATTCTTCCTTATTCCATACTATAGGAATAGCAAACAAATAAATACATGTAAATACAAATCATATGACACCTATTCGGTTTTTCTGGCTGGCGTATTTGTGGAGTCGTCACTTGTGTGCTCCACAATAGCAGCCATCAATTTCATGTCAATATGTTAACCCTACCAAGATACCCCTTTAACTACTAATAGGCTATTCCATAATTATATATTGTATTAAGTTGCATCACATGACTTCCTGTTATAACTGTATTTAAAGAGAAGTAAACAGGAAGTTCGCTGTCTTATCAGCTGTAGCCTACACTCTGGTAGTCCGTATGTTTATTACCATTGGTGCCCACGCTGGGCTAAGGTGTGTCCCCGCCTAGGACATCACAGTTGGCGACGAGGGTGGGATTTTTCCCTCAGTAACAGAAATTGACTTTCTGGATTGGCCGAGAGATCGACTCTCAGGAACTACGTCAGCGAAACTTGGCTTTTCACGTTGTTTGCCGCCAAAAGACATGCGTTTGAAATTTGAGTGATCTTGCTCATTTTGCATGGAGAAATTACTGCTTTTCGCCGTCGAAACAAGTGTGTTTGGAGGCTGTTCTGGATAATCATTTTCCGCGGTATGTAACCTTAGCTGTTCGCGATGTTTGCGAATCGTATTACCGTTAGTATCAACGATAGTATAGGACTGATTTTCACATTTTTGGTTAACCATACCGACTGACCATAGCCTGTCATTTGTCGTTGAAAAGTCACGATACCAAACCTTTTCACCTATTTGATACGTTTTCAACTCACGATGGTGGGTGCTCTGTACTTGTTTTAATTGTTTACGGCGTACGGCTGCAATAGGGTCAGGGAACAATAAATCCAGCCGAGACTTTAATTCTCGGTTAAAATATAATTTTCCGGGTGTTGCTTGCGTGGTAGCGGAGATAGTGATTCGTGCTGATAACAAGTAAGAATTTATACTCTCTTGAATAGTAGACCCCTGTCGCCGCGCGGCCTTGTAGACTCTTGAAATTACGGACGTATACCTCAGCCAAACCGTTGGTCCAAGGCGCAAAACTTGGCCCGGTCATGTGCCTAATTCCGTTGGATTTTAACCAATTTTGGAATTCTGCGGACAAAAATTGGGAAGCATTGTCCGTAACTAAGCTGTCCATTAAACCATATAAAGCTATATGATTGTTTAAAACGTCAATGACACGCGCGAACGTTGTTGACTTCATTTTGTGCACAAAAGGAATTTTTGAATGTGCGTCTACAAGAATGAAAAACATGTAATTGTCCATCGGCCCCAAAAAATCAGCGTGTAAGCGATTATTTGGTTTTTGTGGATATTCCCACGTATGCTTAGGACCTGACGTTTGAGTATCTTTATACTCTTGACAATTTTGGCATGATTTGACTTTATTTTCAATGTCAGAGTCAATCTTAGGCCACCAGACTTTTTGTCTAGCTAAACTTTTCAATTTAACTATGCCTAAGTGAGCACTGTGTAGATCTTTCAAGATTTGTCTCCGCAAGGCCGTCGGCACCAGGACTCTATACCCCCAAAATAAGGTTTCGTTTTCGACAGAGATTTCAGCACGACGTGTGAAGTACGGTAACAGATCGGGAATTTCGCATTTGTCAGGCCAACCATGGTTCACATAACGATAAACTTTTGAAAGGATTTTATCACGTTTACTTTCAAGAACGAGTGTCTCGTTTAAAACTGGAAGATTAGAAATAGTTTCTAAAGCAAGAATATTATACTGCTCTTCTGCTTTCTCGAATTCCTCGGTATTTGGGAGGGGAAGGCGCGATAAAGCGTCTGCCGTCAAATTAAGTTTACCGGGAATGTGTTCGAATTCGTAATCGTAGGCATTAAGCATCACTGCCCAACGCTGAACCCTGGCGGCTGCCATCTGCGGTATTCCTTTTTTAGGGCCAAAAATCCAAACTAAAGCCTTCTGATCAGACTGCAGTATGAATCGCTGACCATAAACGTATTCATGAAACCGTTTCACTCCCCAAGCCACGCTGAGTGCTTCCCGGTCAAAATGCGAGAGTTTACGTGAAGCGAAAGCTATCGGCCGTGATTCACCGTTTTTCATGACATGCATCAGGCACGCGCCGACCCCGTAGGGTGAGCCGTCACAAACGAACTTGAGCTTTAATTTCGGATCGTAATGAACCAGAACTTTTGATTTAAGAAATAATTCTTTTACTTTACTCACGGCTCGGTCGCATTCTGCCCCCCAAACCCACTTCACACTTGGGCTTAACAAACGTGTTACTGGTGACAGAATATGAGCGAGATTTGGTAGGTATTTTGAGTAATGGTTTACAAAACCCAGAAAGCTCTGTAGCTCTTGAATACATGTTGGGTTAGGAGCGTTTGTGACTGCTTCGATAACCTCAGGGAGTGTATGCAGGCCTTCTGCATTTATCATGTGGCCTAAATATTTTAATTCAGGCCGCGACAGTTTGCACTTCTCGATCCTAAGTTTGGCTCCTAATAAGCTGTAGCCTACACTATGGTAGTCCGTGTGTTTATTACCATTGGTGCCCACGCTGGGCTAAGGTGTGTCCCCGCCTAGGACATCACAGTTGGCGACGAGTCCGGTACCTTTGGTAATCTTTAAAAACTTAAGCTTAAACTGATAGGTCTTCAACCACATCTTTGCTCCATATTTGTGGTAAGTTGCAAATTTTTTTCATTTTGGCAATGAAAATTAGTGCTCGGAATTCCTATCAGAGTTTAAACTTTTTCAAACAGTGTTATTTTGACGTGGTAGTGCTGTGTGGTACGAAATGATAACAGTTAAATTTAGTACCTTAACAACTAGAACCTAAGTGGGGAATTGGGTTTATTATGGTTAATTTTACCCTGGCAGTGTTCTAGAACGACGCACTGGCGTGTCCGCACAGGCAGTATTATAAACCTGAAGGTTCGAAAAATGCGATGCTAAATTAACCCTTGTAAATTCGATTGTGCCATTGCCCATATTCGGGCTAGTGTGTGCCGGTGTAAAATTTAACATCGTAGGTTTATGCTCAAACTTAGTGAAATCTGGTCTGTGCTGAGGCTTAGGCCAGAAGTGTTGTTTTGTAAAACGTTGCAAACGGTGAACGTAAAACATTTTTTCAAAGCCTAGTCTCTTTAAATTTAACTTGTAGGCAGTTAATTTAGACAACTAGGTAGGCTACAGTCAAGCTTGATTTATTTCTGTTTAAATAAGTGACCGGTAGTCTTGAGTGCTCCAGTTTAATCCTTGCATGTTAAACAGGATTGTAATTAAATTTAATTAAATTTAATTTTGTAGGCTATGCCAAAGACAGGTGTCGGTAGCAAACCACCTGTAACTGCTAAAGTTAGCAGTGAAAGTGAAACTGAAAATAATTCAGTAGTGAACGCAAGCGTTAATGAAGCTAGTTCTAATTTAAATCTAAATTTTGAATCTAGTGGTAGTGAAGACGACGTCAACATGGGTTCGTCTAAAACCGCTGGTTTATTTTCGGAATTCGATTGCGAGTCTGACACATGGGAGAAATACTCCAGCCGAATTCGTTACTTTGTTTTAGCTAAAGAAATACCAGCAACCAAGCAAGTTAATTTTCTAATGGCAGCTGTGGGCCAGAAAATGTTTGATAGAATTCTTAATATCCTCTCACCTGATTTGCCCGACTCATTAACATTTGATGAGCTCGTTAAAAAAGTTTTAGACGACATTGAGCCAGTGCCCTCAGTGGTATCTGAGCGTGTTAAATTCTTTAGTAAATCGCAAAAATCAGATGAGAGTATCGGGGAATATTTAGCTGCCTTAAAGCTAATGACGAAGTATTGTGACTTAGCAAAAATTAAAGACATTAACAGCGAATTGATTAGGGATCGCCTAATTGGGGGGATCCAATCAGAAGTCATTCAACGCGAGTTGTTGCAGCAGACTCTGGATTTAAAGGCTACAACATCCTTAGCTTTATCCTTAGAATCTGCTGAAACAGACCAAAGCGTTTTGAGAAGCCATTCTAAAGCTGTTAACTACGTAGCTAAAAAATCGGGCAAAACATCAAGTAGGCCTAAATCCACTAAGGATTTCATTTGCTATTGTTGCGGCAAAAATGGCCACGTGAAAACACGTTGTAAATATCGAGACTATACATGTGGCCGTTGCCACACTGTCGGCCATTTAAAAGCCGTGTGCCGAAAGGCTAGTCATTCGGATAGAACTTTAAAATCACTCGACACCCTAAAGCAAGTTCTAGCACAAATTTTAAGGCTAGGCCGAACACAAAACAAAAGTATAGCTACAAAAAATGCGTCAACAAACTCGAACGCGATAGCGAAAGTGATAGTGAAGAAGCCAGGATGTTGAAGCCGAAAATGCAGTCTGGTTCCGGGTCTGATAACGATTCAGACAACGACTATCTTGTACTGAAAAATAATACTCTTGGACTGAGTCAGGCTGCGGACCAGATTTCAATTCCCCTACAAACCAACAAAATAATAGTAGTAGTTAATTCTATGAAAATCCATAAATGGAAAATGCCAGTCTGCCCAAATGGTGTCAAGCTAGAAATGGAACTTGATTCCGGGGCAGATGCATCCATTATCCCTATTGAGTGGCATCAAAAATATTTTGCGGACTGTCCTTTAAAACTCAGTCCGTACTCGATACACTCATACACTGACGGAATTGAGAACACGATTTACACTGTAAGTCTGAAGGTTGAAGTTCAAGATCAAATCGAACATTTGGATGCTTTAGTTTCAAAATTATATAAACCTGCATTAATGGGAAAGGATTGGCCTTCTATTTTTCGAGTTAATTTCCATCCTTTTACCCAATAAACGCAAAGTTGTGCTATCACCAACACAGGTTGACATTGCAGCGCAGCTTCAAAATGCTCATCGTTCAAAGAGACTGCGTAGAGCTCCAGACAAGCTCAATTTGTAGTTTTTTTGCAAAATTACCATTTGGCTACAACTTCTTCGTTTTTTTTGTTGTAATCCGTTATACATGAATTAAATGATAGTTCTTTTTAAACTGTAGCGAGTAACGCTAAAACGTTTTGTCCCCTAGTTGTTCGTGCAGAGAATCGGCTCTGTTAGTTTTAAAAATGTCCACCTTTAAAATTAGGTAAAAATGTAAGTGTATTTTGTTGTTCGTGTGAAAAATTGATTTCACGATTTTACCTTTTTTGTATCTTTTTGTCTTTTCATGTACCTAAACACTTCTGACATCGGAACAAAAAATTGCTTGGAGCCGCAATTCCCACTCCGGTGAAGCCTAATCCAAAGAAACTAATTTGGCACCGAATTCTCAATGCCAGATGTTTGTCCACAGCAACGCTGTAGCGTTTCAGCTGCATAAATGGTTGCTGCAAAAAGAAAATTAACCAAAAAAGGCTACGAAATTAAAACAACAACATTGAAAATTTAAATTGAATTTATTGTAAAATTGCTCCAGAAATCAAAACAGAAGTTTAAAACTGGCAAGTTTTCAGCCAGTTTATTAATGTTTAATTTTTTGCTTAATCATGTACATCTTCAGTTCTTTATTTTGTAAAACAGCTTTCAAAAATAGTGTTTAGTTTTTCCTCGAAAGCGAAAAATTATGTATCTTTCTTTAAAAATAGGTAGTGCACTAAAAAATACATCTTGCCTTCGTAATCATAATTTTTTTTCCAGCTAGGCTTAGATTATTTTTTTTTCTGTTTTTTTTTTCGCTCGCTGCATTGTGGAGTCGTCACTTGTGTGCTCCACAATGGCAGCCATCAATTTCATGTCAATATGTTAACCCTACCAAGATACCCCTTTAACTACTAATAGGTTATTCCATAATTATATATTGTATTAAGTTGCATCACATGACTTCCTGTTATAACTGTATTTAAAGAGAAGTAAACAGGAAGTTCGCTGTCTTATCAGCTGTAGCCTACACTCTGGTAGTCCGTGTGTTTATTACCATTGGTGCCCACGCTGGGCTAAGGTGTGTCCCCGCCTAGGACATCACAGTATTGGCGCATAATAAATTCAAATTTCGGACAGTTAGATGCAGCATTTCTTAGTTTTAGTGTACTCACGGACCAAACGAAGAGTCAATGTACTCACGGACCAAGCGAAGGATTGAAGGTCGAAACCACGGTGTCGGACAAAGTTCAGTAACTCAAAATGGGTCTCATAATCAACAGGTGGACGAACGAGATGGAACGATGATGGCATAAACTTCAACGCTGTTGTAAATGAGAATCAGTTCCATTTTTTTCTTTGTTTCGGATAACTTTGTCACGATGAAATTCCTCGCTGCTTCGTTAGTAGAAGACTAGAACTGCTTCTAGACGTTCAGGATAAACGGCTGCCATTTCCCTCTGACATTGACGTGCTTCCATCGAAACGCAAGCAACCTCACTCGTCATGGCGTCGTTCGGCATCACGTCCTTCTTCAAGCATGTTCCCCAGCATGGCTCATGTAACCAGTTGTAGACCAACAGGACGGACTATGAAGAAATTGGGAGAGGCCACTTCCCGAATTTACGACGACGGACCATCGAAACTTGCTTCATCACCAACGAAAATGCAGACCAGAAATAACACGATTTCCACTCGTTACGCACATTTTGTAAAAAACGCCATCAAACGTCAACGACGATTCCCAGCGCCACCGCACGCCAAAACCGGAAGTTGAAGAGCGCCATAGCCAAACCGAAACTAACGCCGTAGCCAAACCGAAACTAACACCGTATTGTTCATAAAAACAAAAATTAACACTTGAACACACAAAAATTAAATTAAATAATGTTAAATCGACGTTACACATCTCCCCCACCCACCAGTGAGTGACCCCACTCACGGCTTTTTATTTTTGAGGGTTAAGATGGCCGAATGAAGTTTAAGTTGAGTCGCTCCGCGAGGTCGCAATACTCTGCGAGTGGTGGTATTCCCTTCCGATTCCTCGGATGACTCGTTCCCAGACTCTTGCTCCATATCATCCTCGGACTGCGCTGACGACGCCACATACGGCTTCAACTCTTGCACATGAAATGTCCCCTGCATTACTTTACCTGTTACTCTATCACTCAGCTTCATGGTAACTGGAGAACAGACCTCATGTACAATATACGGCCCCTGCCAGCGCGGTGCCATTTTCTTTGCAAACCCCTTTTCTTTATCCGAGAGAAAATGGGCCTTCTTAAGAACCAGGTCACCTTTAGCAAAAGACAAGTCTCTGTGCTTTGCATCATAGTATGGCTTTTGCCGTGTGGCTTGAGCAGCAATATTCTCTTGAGCTTTATCAATGGCTGCTCTCAAATTTTGAGTCAGCGTGACAGCCCAATCACTAGCTTTCGGCATCTTAGCTAGCTCTGCTTCGACAGCAGTTGGGTCACAGGGAAGACGCAGCTCTCTTCCTAGAGTCAGAAAAGCTGGTGTGAACCCAGTACTTTCGGAAGTTGCTGATCGCAACGCCATACCAATAGCAGGGAGGTTCGAGTCCCATTCTTTATGCAACTCAACTATGTTGGTGGTAATCATACCTCGGACAGTTTTTATCGTCCTCTCCGCAAGATTTGGTTGAGGGTGGTAAAACGAGGTATTCTTACGCTTAATCCCAAACATACTGCACATAGTTTTGAAAATCTTTGAAACAAATTGTCGGCCATGGTCCGACACTATGGTTCTCGGAATTCCAAACCTAGGAAAAACCTCCTTCACTAAGCAAAGAGCAACTGTTTGAGCTGTAGCATTCTTGATGGCGAACAATTCAGGCCATTTCGTCAAATAATCAACTACTATGAGCATGTATTGCTTCCCTGACTTGCTTTTGGGATAAGGACCTGCCAGATCGATCGCGAGTGTGTCTCCTGGTTGAGGCAAATGTCTCGGCGACATCATAAACCCACGAGGGGGGGGCAGTTTCGGATTTGTGCAATTGACATTGATGGCACGCACGTACGTACCTTGCAACATCCCTACTCATGCCGACCCAAGTGTAAGTCTGTCTGATCTTCGCCAAGGTCTTTGCCGCTCCCAGGTGTCTTCCCGCGAGAGAATCGTGGTAGGCTGCCATAATTTTGCTACGCCACTCTTTAGGAGCAATGATGCAGTATGACTCTACACCTGAAGGGGTTTGAAATTTCCCGCAGACTACATCATCATTCAGCACACTGTAACACATAAGAGACGCCACCTTCTTACCCAGTTTATTCGAGGGGGGATCATCTCCTGCCCTCAAACATTTGATGAGAAGACTGAGAGTCTGATCACGCAACTGGGCCTCCTTCACCTGCTGCAAAGATGGTGCTTCTATTTCGCGCAGTACAGCGTTGACTGAAGTTTCTGACATTTCAGGAATTCTGGACAAGGCGTCCGCAAGAAGATTGATCTTTCCAGGGTTATAGGCCACGGAAAAATCAAACTGCTGCAAACGCATGATCCACCTTGTCAGACGCCCCGTAGGATCTCTGGCCGTTTTGAGCCATTGAAGTGATTTCTGGTCCGTTAACACTTTAAATGTTGAACTCTCAACATATGGCCTCATCTTTTCAATCGCCCAAACGATAGCCAGACATTCTCGTTCTACGGCCGAATATTTACGCTCCTGTTTTGAGAGTGCCCTGCTTGCATACATGATGGTAGCCAGTTTACCATCCTTCTCCTGCAATAGGACCGCTCCTATGCCTACGGCACTCGCGTCCGTCTGGATGACGAAGGGCTGGCTGAAATCCGGTGCCGTCATAACCGGTGCACTTGTAATAAGAGCCTTAAGTTCCTTAAAAGCCTTCTCAGAAGCTTCGTTCCAGACCAACGGACCTCCTTTATCCAGAAGACGATTAAGCGGTTCCGCTATATGAGAGTACCCCTTTATGAACCTCCTGTACCACGATGTACATCCTAAGAATTGGCGAACGTGCTTCACCGTTTTAGGTCTCGGGTAGTTCAAGACTGCATCCACTTTACTAGGATCAGGGCGAATCCCAGTCTCTGAAACTATGTGGCCTAACACCTTAGTTTCTGGTAAACAGATCTGTACCTTTTTGACGTTTATGGTGAGGTTTGCTTTCTGCAACCGTGACAGGACTTCTCTTACCGTGCTCAGATGAGTATCAAAATCAGCCGAGGCTATTATGATATCATCGAGATATGCGACTACCCCATCCTTTCTCATGTCAATGAAAAGATGATTAAGTCTAGAGAACGTCGCCCCACTGTTACACATGCCAAACATCATCACCGTCGGTTTAAACAAACCTGCTGGTGTCATAAAAGCAGCCTTGTCTTGGGACGACTTGCTCAAGGGAACTTGCCAATATCCGCTCTGCAAATCAAGAACCGTGATAAACTTCGGCTGTCCCAAGGTATCCAGGAGTTCATCTATCCTGTTTAAAGGATATTTATCTTTTCTGGTAATCTCATTAATTTTCCGGTAATCCACTATCATCCTCTACCCACCATCTTTCTTTTTGCGGACGATGACAGGGGCTGCCCAAGGACCGGAATGCGGAACAATTTGGCCACGACGAATCATGTCATTTAAGATTTCGTCGAGTGCTTCACGCTTTTCAGGACGAAGGTAGTATGGGCTAGATGAAACGGGCTGATGATCACCTGTGTCTAAATGATGTTCTAAGACATGAGTTAACCCAGGTTCGGGATTAAAGGCCGCTGGAAATTCCTCCAACATATCCCCAAACCTTTTTTGTTGGTTTTCAGTCAAAAGAGCAGCTGAGAGCTTTTCCTTAATGGCTGGATCCAAACATTTAATAAAGTTAACTGAAGTCTTTTTTTGTTTCGTTTTATAGAAAGGATAGTGCACGTTAGGGATATCCTTCCAATGCCACATCTCGTCCGTTCCATGAACAATCGCACCATACAGACCTTTAATGTCACCACCTAACAAGCATTGGTGACCTAACTGT
>JAHWFP010153455.1:55625-88909 GCA_023313725.1 Lithobius niger | reverse complement strand
AATCTTTACTCTGTCGAAGTCCGCAGTGGTAATCTCGATAATCTTTAATCTATCGTAGTCAGCAGCGGTAATCTCGATAATCTTTCTTCTATTGAAGTCCGTTGTTGTAATCCCGGAGGCTTGGGCGATGGGCGACTGCTAACGGTGGTGTTTAATTTGTAAGGACCTTCAACAATAATTGGCAAATGTAGTGACGTCACGGTATTTTCATGCAAACGGGAAATCAACAATGCTCAATAAAACCGGCGGTATACGGGAGGGGGGGAGGGGAGGGGGGGAGAGTTGGCCAAGTATCACACCGAAGTACGGAAGTTGTACACTGTGTCAGAGTATCGAAACTGAAAACAAAGTTTTTAGCTATTCGTCACCTCATCTTTAAAGTGAAAAACTCGGTGTCCCAGCCAGAGCCCCCGTAATGTAGCTCGGCGTGGAACGTGTTTGGCAAGTTGAGCCGTTTGCTACGCGGAGGGTCTTTTGGAGCCCCAGCGGCGAGAACGTGGGCTCCACGCAAGCTTTAACGCTTCTCTCTCGAAAAATGCAAACATTGCAAAAGATGTGAGGAGTATCGTTAAACTCTTAACGTACCAACCCACTGGAACAGAAGACTTAACGACCTCGTCGCTGGGAACGCTTTCTCACTTTATGGCGCGAAGAAAGACGGACCGAGACTTGAAGAAACAAGTTTTAATAATACCGGAGAAAAAAAACTTGAAATGGTAATGGCGGGGAGGATCTGTGGGTTGAATGACTAAATGGAATTGGTGAAGGTAAAAAGACAAAATAAAATGTGGATTTCTTTAATGATGTTTGTTGCCTTAAGGTGAAAAGACTGCTGACGTATTTGAATCTGTTCGTCTGTCTGTCCGCACATCCAGAATCACTAATAAATATAGTTCGTGCGTTAATCTTTCATTAACTTTGTCAAATTTTGATTGTAAATTATTCATCATGACAGTAAAGTTATAATGGTTAATTTGTCAATAGTAGATGGATATCGCTTATGAAAATCAGAGTAATGGCCCAAAAGAGATCCTTGTGGAATGCCGTAATAAACATCCCCACCATTACTATAGTAGAAATGTAGATCAGATACGGCATTTCTCAAGGATCTGTTTTGGGGCCATTACTAGTTCTCATTACTATTTTGACCTTTTTACAAGCTTTTCTGAATATATGAATTTTTCTCTCAGCCCCAAGTTTTCACATTTTCGGAGGCGAATTTTGTGGTTGATTGTGTAAAATAAAAATCTTGTTAGAACTCTATTGACGTATTTACATTGGATAAGAGTGCAATCGCAATTTCATTAATCTGTATTAAACTGTGTTGTATAAGATTTTATATCATAGAAAATTAGATTTATTTAGGAAAGTTTTGTTAAAAGTCATGATAAGACCTCAGTAAAACTATTCTAAATCATGGTTGGATCATGGCATACGACTGCATTCCACCCAGGTTGGACCTGCCAGCGACACCAAAATTGTTAACAACAATAGACGAGAAAGAGGGGCGCAACTGCATTTCAAAGGAAATATAGTCACTTATAAGTACGTATTAAGAGACGGTCATGGCAATTTTTTAAAGGGACAAATTTAGCGATCTATACTTGCATTATTAGTAGGCATCTTTTAGCTGTCTTAAATTCAAAATAAAAAAAAAAAACAATTAAACAACGGTTGAAACTCTTGCATTTGAACTCTCTAATTACGCAGATTATAGGCGGACCTAATTCTCACATGTAAAATTTTACATTATACAGGGTGACGCTCAAAATTTCATAATGAAATTCCCTGATTTTCACGATTTTCATGACCAATACTGACATCTTTTCCTGAATTTTTTTTGGGGGGGCTCGAAGGAAGGTGCAGTAAAGGAACGAAATATTTTTTTCACATTTCACTAAAATCGTTATAACTGGATCACATTGTTTTACTAAATCAACAATTGTATTGCCGTAACTGGTATTTGTAAACAGTAGGAATCCATAATCTGAACAAAACTAGAAACGCACTTAACACGTACGTCCCATATTAGGCCTAAGGAGTTTCGCTTTATCGTGCATGACCACAAAGGATATGGATTTTTACTGAAATAAAGTGAAAGTGTTACAAGTAAAAAGTGAAATCCGAATGAGCTATTCTTTGAAGATAAAAAGACTTTCCGAAAAATGTGGGAATTCTCTGGCTTCTGTGTATGTTTATCAAATTCCCTGATTTTTCCCTGAATTTTGCATACTTGATAAATTCCCTGAATTTTTCCCTGAATTTTTCATACTTGATAAATTCCCTGATAAATTTTTTCCCTGAATTTTCACGTCATCTCACCTGCCAGCATTCGGGAAGAGAAGGATCCCGGAAATGTTCATTTGATCATGTCATTTGTGGCATGTTTAAGGTCCAATGTATATCCTAGCAAAATTGCCCCTCTCCTTCCCGACATAATCTTAAAAGCTGAAAAGTTGTTACAAATAGAGGGAAACAGGTTTATTGTCACAATGCATACATTCGCAGAAAAGATAAAGAAGTTGATAAAGTTAATTCGATGATTTCCTGTTTCTGAAACGTGGATTAACCCTACAGCGTGTATCAACACTCAAAAGGTGTAAGGGCGCGTTTTAAACAACAACTACGACTCGTCTTGTCATTCTCGCAGGTGGGAGCTCGAAATCATCTGAAATTACAACACGGCGGCGGTTTTAGCTCCGCCGGCTCGCAGCGAAAACGGTCAATTAGGCGAGTTCAGAAACGATTGCGAAAATTGTTTCTTCAGGAGGAATTTGTGTCGTATTGTCACGGATTATGAGACTGCAACCATTTACTCAAACGATGTCGGATTTAGCTAAGGCCGCTGAAAGTTAATTAAGTGGTTCTCGGGAGCGCACGCATGGGTTTTTTTTTTCTCAACGCATGAAACGTTTTTTTTTTATGACATTGTCTAAAAATAAAAAATAAATTCCGATCACGCATCAGCACTTTCATCAAACATTTCCTGGAGCCGATGACCACATCCGGTCTTTGCTCCATTCCTATGTTTGCGTCGAAACAAATCTTAAAGGGTCGTTCAGAGGGACATCACAACTAAAAACTTGGAAGCGAAAGAATGACTTTCATCAATTGTGCAACTTTTACACGCTCGCCCTGGAAATAAAACAAGAGATATTGTACTCTACAACAAAACGTAAGCTACTGATTTTGTTTTGTTTGGTAAATAAAAAAATAAAAAAAAAACCCGTCGTCAGCATCTGAAAAATCACGAATAAAACGTAAAAAAAAACAAAAAAAAAAAAACACCGCCCGCTCGCGTCAATTTTTTTTTAGTACCACTCCCGATAACCACTTAATTAATTTTCACCGGCCTATAATCTAGGTTGCGTTATTGCCACGGCCACGACCCTTTAGCCATCGCGGTTAAATTCTAGCAGCGGGAATGCAAAGGCGAGACGTTGCATAAACGCGCCCTATTGTGCGCGCAGCGTAACTTGAGTCCTGCAGGTATTTTATGAGCGGCTACATCTTCCTGGAGCGTGCGGCTTTAATCGACGGCCGCCATTGTTTTTGTAACCATCTAGGATATCAACAAGGTGCTCTGCTATCGAAAACATACAATCGATAATCTGTATTCGTTCTGGGGCGAACTCAAGATAGGCCACGGACATGCACTGTAAGGCAGGTTTCAGCTGTGTTGTTAAAGCCTCGTCGTGAAATTTAACCGCAGACGCATAACCATCAAAGTGTAGGCCTATTTACTCCTTATAGATATCGTCTCGGTTGCTATTAGAACCACTTCACTAACATAACATACTTATCATCTGTAATACACGTAAACCCTGAAAGACAGACATAACACGTCAACGTTTTTTTTTAAAGTTTTAAATCACCCGTCGTAAAATTTTGCAACGTATTCTTGTTTTATTGAACTTTTACTTACAAAAATCGATTAGAGGCATGACGCTTCCTCTTTGTCGGACGACCCAAATATTCAAGGAATTATTGGAACAAAACAAAAAAAAAAACATTAAATTTTACACGTCATGATAACTGTCAACGTTAAATAACCCCTTATGTATACGTTAAACGGTAACGATTGTACAGACATCATCGAAATGCAGAGTAGGCGTAAAGGCTGTAAACGGCATTTAAGGCTTGGAAGGCTGTGCATAATGGCATGCAAAGTCTTCACATTTCGTCACACCTGTGTTTATATTCTGACATCGAGTGACGTTTTATGCAAAAACAAAACGCATAAATCGAAAACTAATTTGATGGTTTCGTCTTGGTTTCACGACTACCGGTATGGCTGTAAACATATAACTGCTGAGTTAGCACGTAAAGTTAGTACGAAAGTGAAGTTAAACCGCGTGAAGTTACTGTGAAAACAAGATGGCGTGCTTCAGTCCTTGTTTAGAGCGAGGCAAGCAAGACTGTCCCGTAACCGTAATATTAGCGTCTCACTGTATGAATTAAGTCAATGAAAATGCTTCAAGTTCAATAGTACAAGAAACAAAAACAGTACAGTACACACCGAATAAACAATTAGCAACGTTTCGAAGCAATCCCTGCTTCGTTATCAAGCAAGATAAGATACGGCTAAAAGCCTTAGGCCCGTATTCTGAACGCTGACTAAAACTCGTACTTGACTTGAAATGACGTCACACCTATTTAGTGCCCTTCACCACCAGAACTTCGTTTGGATACATTTGGAAGAAATCGGGTGGTGAATGGCATTAAATAGGTGTGACGTCATTTCAAGTCAAGTACGTGTTTTAGTCAGCGTTCAGAATATGGGCCTAAGTCAAGAAGTAAACCCTATCTAAAATCCATAAAATCGTAAAAACTCAAAAAGCATATGAATAAAAATAAAAATAGACCTAAACTGACTTCTCACCTTTGAACCTAAGGTGACTTATTTGAGCCAGTTTCGGGCCGTTTTTTGAATCTTTTTTTTTAGCTACTTTTTGAGCAATATTTGAGCCTCTTTCGAGCCATATCTCCACGCGCGGTCATAGTTGGGAACTTGCAGTACAGCCGGCAAGAACAAGTTAGTCTAACAGGCGTATCCCAGAAATCCACTCAAGTGTGAGATGAGCTAAATGCGAGTGTAAGGGTCAAAACGCATCAATAGAAATACCCTCAGACGTTAGGACACTAACATTCGCTTTTGTGGCTGTACTAAAATTGTTGACCCTTATCTTAGATGTTTGCACTCACATTTACCCTCTCACACTTTGCACTTGAGTGGAGTTCAGGAATACGGCTGTCAGAAAATTTTTTTTTTTGATGTACCGGGTTGTGAGTGTATATACGAATGCACTCTCACCATTGCGGTTGACCGGCATACGGTGCAAGGATTTAGACGTTTGTTGCACAAGGAAAGTCTTCACATTTTCCTCAAACGGAGATATTGATTTCGGAAAAAAAAAACCATAACTACCCATTTTTATTGGTTTGTATGAAAAATCTATTTTTATCTTAGGCTCGGTGTAAGCGGCTCAGCACTCTTCCGTAGGCCTCCCATACCTCCTGTGGGACACATTATTATTATACTTAACACCAGCACTAGCGGGCAAGAGGTTAGGTTCCCTATACGGTCTGATTTTGAGCTGCCTCTTACGTCTATTTTTATTTAGTATTTTTGTTCATGCGCTTTTAGTTTTTAAGTTTTCACGGATTTTAAAGTGTTTTGCTTGCCTTTTATTGCTTGATAACGAAACGGGGATTGCTTCGAAATGTCGCAAACTGCCTATTTTATGTTCAGTGAACTGGCTTTCCATACAATAATATTACAAACAAAGAATACCGTGAAATCCAATTCCTTTAAATCAATGAAGAAAAATAATTAATCCAATTTATGCAGCATAAGTATTTATAGAAAGTTCTTCGTAGGTGAAAATAAGGCACTGCATTTATCCTCACGTGTATTAAAACCCACACATTAAAACAACCGCCTTTTTTCCTAGCGTTACCAAGGAAAATTGTTCGCATCACCGGACGACTTTTAGTGCATGACATTCAGCAGAAGAACACATAATTAAGTCCCAACGCGCACCGCGAACCTAGTAAATCGCTTCCGGGAAGCCCGAGCAACGTGAGCAAGGACGTTTAAAACTCATTCGATGAAGCGAAAAAGTTGTGATAACGACAAGGAAAATTACACATGCAGCCAAACTCAAATTCTGTACACAGAGTCAGTTGAAAAAATTCGACTGGATTATAATTGGAGGCCTTTACCATTGCATCTAATAAAATTAGGGTTATGAATGTGATAAAAAAAAAATTTCCAAATGTAGAAAAATGGATTGCCATGTTTAACTGTGAATGTTGAATGACAATAATGATGTCAGTTTCAATATGGCGGACGAGTGATTGTTGTCCTGCGTATGTGCTCGTCTTTGTGTGTGTTTTTCAGTCGTAAGTACCGTTTTTTGACTTTTACACCGTTTTATTGTAAGAAATTCATGCTCATTATTGTGTTTTGTTGACCTGTAAGGTTATGGCAGAAAATTATTAAATTGTGGATTTTATGTACTTGTGGGGTTTGGTGCTTGTCAGTGGCATACATTTTATTCAGCCATAGCGACCCACAGAATCAACTTTCAATAAATATAGGCCACATTTTGGTCATACTGGGGAAACATACAAGCAAACGTACGGCTGTTTTAATGGATGCTAGCCACATCGTTCGCTTCGCTCGGCTCCCTCCATTGGCATCGATCCATGCTTCATGCAGTTCCTTTGATCCTCAAAGCATCACAAAATCCATGTATTGATGACCTGGATGCAAAATCATTGAAATTATTGATCATAATTCGTTTCAACATATTCCTTAGCACGTCTGTATTTCATTTACATCATTTAAAACTTACGACTTGTTTGTGTCTTTGAGTGTCTGTTCGCCTTACCTCCGGAAATAAAGTCTCTACGAAGGTGACAGTTCCAATGTAAGATTATGCGACAAAAGCACGAGAAACGCGATGAAAAGTCTTCCTATACGTGGAAATCGCTCAATTTGTTCGCTCAATCCGTGCGCCTTGCTTCAGAAACGGGAATTTTTTTTTCAAGTTTTCAAAATCTATAAGGAAGTTTTTTCTGTGCTTCCAGTGAGTTGAAGCCAACCCGTTTTTAGGTCTGCATATATATATGTCGTTTTGCAAACATGAAGTATGATGCAAAATATGTGTCGTTTCACAGTTTTTTTTTGCGACCGAGATTCTTTCTGATGAGTTTGCGTGATCGAAGTTTATCATCATGAACAGTTTGTAGAGCAATTTTTCGCGCATTTGAAGGCAAAAAAAAAGTTACTACGATTAAAATAGGCCTATCCAAAGCTTAATTTAATTATCTTTCATTTGGCGTTACACTCATCTGTGTATGTGCGTTATATCCGGAGGAGTAGAGGTACAAACACGCACACACCCACATCGTACGTTTGTAATGATGCAGATTTTTTTAGTGTAGTTGAGGACAAGGATTGCCTTACCCCTACGAAGAAACATTTCAAAATTTCCTTGCAGTAATTTCATTGAAGTTTTTAGTAAAATCTAAACATATTTTCCTTTCTAGGCCTATGCTTTTTTTCCTACTTCGCATTTTTTTCTGTGTTTTTTTTTTTTTGTTTATTTGTTTTCTTACTGCATCTTCATTTCTCCTCGTGATGCAATCCAGGGTAGCATGGATGGAAATCCTGGTTGGTAATCCAGGCAGTCTTGTAAACGTCATCAAATTCTTGAAAGAGATCAGGCCCTTAGCTTACTTTAACTTTATTTCTTTCGGCAATTTTTTGTGTGAGTAAACGTCTGCCAAAACCTCTTTTTGACTGACATTTATACTATGTGCCTCTTTCTCATCCCTTTTTCTCACCCTATCTACGTTTTACTGCTAGTCGTTTGTCTGCAGTTCTTCAGATGTGCACTGGACTGTATTGTGGCCTAAATTACGCTATATATCTCAAAGTATCGACACGAATGACCATGGGTGGTCGTGCCCTTCATTTCATATTCTTCCTTCACTGAGTAGCTCGTTAAGTGAATTATTTTAAGTCTTAACGCTGTTTGAAGCTCAAAAAGAACTACTAGTGGCAACAATTTAGGTTTTACCAAATAAAAAGTACCTAGTACTTGTTTTTTTTTTTAAGCTTAGGCTCTTGGTGAAAGCAGGCGCTAATAAAGGCGTGCACTCCCGTAGGACGTCGGAGTGTCCAGATTGTAACTATCGCATCATATTCCATCCCTTGCCACAAGGTCGTTTGGGAGAGAAGCTGTGGGATTCGTTTCCCGGTTCCAGGCCAGTTGATTCATCATCGCCAGACTTTACGTTACCAGAGCAGCGCTAAAAAGCGTCAACTTTCCAGCACGCTCGTGAACCGGCGTTGAGTAGGGAGGTGAAACGCGGTCTCTACCTCAGTCGGCCTTGGCTTGAAGTAGCTGTCTGCGTCACCGCTTCATGCTCATCGAACGCTGTTGCACGCTGTTGCCCACAGGCCTGGCGTAATCGTAGCTCGAGTGGCATTTGGTCACACCTGGTTTAAAACCCACTCAGCGTATTTTTAACGTGAGTCCAGTCGTTACGTATTAGGCCGCATGGGGTCGCGACCGAGAACGAGAGATGGAACTTGCAGTAATATCATAGATTAGAAAGGTAACTAGATGTTGCTCATCTTGCCTCTTCCAGTTTTGCGCGAGGCACTAGCGTTAGTTGCGGCTACTAATATCTCTCCTAATGCTTTGAAGGTAAAGCATTGTGAGTGGTATTAGTAGCCGCAACTACCGCTAGGGCCTAGCGTAGGACTGGAAGAAGCAAGATGGAATATCTAGTTCACTTTCGAATCTATGGTAATATTCACATGGGGCACTACGGGTTTCCTTTTGTGCTGCTCTTGGCGAAAGTAACTAGTTCAACTAATTCGCACTAATTCAACTTAAGTTCACACTGTACAGGTTAACAACCAAGTAGTCCTAAAACCAACTCACGTTTGGTTTTGGGAGAGGGGAAAAGAAGGGGTACGGAACGATAGGTAATAAAACGATGTCAGGAGTTAGGGTACGTCTGTGTAGAGAGATAAGTGGGTGGGGTGGGGGGGGGTTGACACGAGGATTCTTCTAAACTTTTCCTCTAAATTTAGGATTTCCCTGGCTTTGGCGGGAATCTAGGAAAGGGGTGTGCCGTATTTGTGCAGTGGGGATTGACCTGCGGGGCAGGGCGATCAAAAGGACGACATCCGGGGAAGCCTCGAACGCCCGTCTTGGGCGACGACGCCCTCTGCCCGCCCACACGAACGCTGATTGGTCCTCCCCCTGCGCCGCCCCCGCCTTGGACGGACGCGGATCAGCGGGCCAACCTCGAAGTTGGCGCCGCGCCAAGTGGCCAAGATGGAGCCCCCCCTCCCCGATCCTCCGCCCCAACCCCCCACCCAAATCCCACACCCCATACGCCCCAACGCTCCCGACTTTGCCGCGCCAACGCGCTCGCGCAACCGCCTTGGCCCGACGTGATCCGTGTGCGAATTGGTACCAATCTGACCCCCTTCCCCTGCCATTTCCGACTTTTGACCCCCTCCCCCCACCTCTTCCTTCTCCGGTTCTTTCCTCTACCCCCCCCTCCCCCTCCTCACCCCGGGAGCACGCTTCTTTGGCCAACTTGGTTCTCAACTCTTTCTAAAGTTTTTGGTCACCCTGTTCGTGACTTTGTTCTTGTTTAACGTCTGGAGTGAAAAAAAAAATATTGAAGGGAAACTTTAATGAAAAATACGAAACTAAAATGCTTTCAAGATATTCTTACATCTGAAACAAAACCCACAAGGTTAAAAGAACCCGCCAAGTTTCAGCCAATCAAAGTAGTGATATCAGAACAAAAAAGGCTGCCACCAAGTTGCCCCATTAGTTGCTATGCTACTCCCACCGACTATCAGATCAAAGGTTAAACGAAAAATCTTACCTAAGATTTTCGTATAACGTCTGACGTAATAGTCGATGGATTAGCTTGGCAACTAATGTTCCAACTTGGTGGCAGCCATTATTTGCTCTGATATCAGTCCTTTGATTGGTTGAAACTTGGCAGGTTATTTCACTCTTGTGGGTTTTGTTTCAGATATCACTTCTTTTGAGTTTTTTTTTTTTTGGTGGCGTCTTATTTTTGCCGCTGCCCGGTTATTTACTATCTGGCCAAGTTTGGGGTTCGGTTCAATTAAAATTACTCCTGTCGTAGCATCCAGGAACCGTAGCTAAAGCCAGTGTGCGACAGGGCAAAAAAAATTCACCACTGCGGTCCTGTGGTCTTTATTGCGAAAATTGGAAACAATCCAATAGCGAAAGTTATACACTAGAAATAACGTAGTTCAGTAAGCCATCTTTATGCACTTGCGTTTCGTCGGAGTGGCATGACCCGGATTCAAACCGGCTACCCAGTTCTCCCCCAGACAGCGATTTATGTCTATTTATGTCTTTATTGCGAGACACTATCTGTCGCTGCAGTTACTGGTTGCTATGAATGAAATATAGTTACTTGTTTTCTTAGCTGCAGCTTCGTTTCTTGTCGGATTTCAGGAACAATTTAGGTAAAAAAAAACACAAGGATTATTGCTGTGAAACTAGGGGTAAAATATAAAAAGTTAAAGCACCTAAACGTGTAAGTCTGAAACGCACACAAAAGTAGAAGACAAAACGATGTTTTGGTTAAACTACGTAGTTATCAAGAATACCAATCTTTTTGTAATATTTAAAAATAATCAGACGATCGTCAAAAATAATGAAACCCGTTTTCCTCTGAACAAAATCAAGGTAGCTTTGGCGAACCCGTGGAGTAGAAAGGTGAAGTGCAAGGTGTGTCTGGAAGGGGGAGGGGGTGGCGTAAGGATTTCAGGATGACCTTAGGTCAAGAGAAGTATTAGTACGATGTTGCAAGTTTCTCTCCCACATTACACAGCGTGTTCCAAAACCCTGAGTCGGTAGTATTTGGGTAACAGCTTCACTGCATGCTGTCGTGTAAAGCAGTGAAGTTACTCGGGTATTCTGGTTAGTGAAATTACACGGGTATTCCACAAATGCCGCATTTGGTGTGCGGCCAGCCTAATGCCGATAGTTGAAATGCATTTCTCAGCATACATGTAATACGTTACCGAGTCCGGACTTTTGTACCATACTGTGTATGTTCGTGGATGTTCGTAAGCCGGGGAATGCTTATTTCCCACGGCCATTAGCCGGTTATAATTAAACGACCAGATCAATTCCCCTGTTAGCTCAGAAAACAACAAACTGCTCAAAGGTTCAACGTACTCCGGATAGAACGTGTTTCTAGGTTGAATTTATCCATATATGTGCTTCTATCGCAACCAAAGTAGTGGTATGGGAAGCGCGCAGATTCGGACTGGAGAGGAAAGGGCGCCTGTGCCATTTGCAGGGATGAGAGGGGGAGCCATGGGCTTACCATGAACTTACTTATATGCCTGATAGCAAGAGTTGTCTACAATCTATCAGCTACTAGGTGGTCTGGGGAAGTCCTGTAAACTCCCCATGCAAAGCCTGGGGGAAAGTCCCGGAAGCTTTTGCTTCTTTTATTATTCAACTCTCATTTTCTGGATTCAGTGTCCATTTTTTTTTTAAACATCTACTGTATTTTACAGATCGCCCTTTTTGGTGGATTTTAATACTTTTAAGTAGTCTAAATAGTTTTAATAGTATTAAGTGAGGGGAAGTAAGTAAATGGTTTGACAACAGAGTTAAGGCAAGAGACAAATAAGAAAAAGGGGTCAATTTGTGCCTGAACAGACACCAACCGGAAAGCAATCCGAAATAGGGCACTCAATTATGTTCGGGGAAGGTAAAAACGTATCCAAGGGGTGCCAGAAGTGGGGCAGCCAAAGGGCGCCTGTGCCATGGCACAATGGCACTATGGCCAGTCCGAGCCTAGAAGCGCGGCCGGCACTGATCTACATTCGAGAAACTAGATTGGTTACCATGATACGCTGGCAGGTGGCTTTCCTAGAACGTTTCACACGCCCCTCAAAGAGAATCGACAACTACTTATTAATTAACATACGTAAGTATTTACTTAAATTAAGTATTACTAACCGAACACGGTGTAATATACGCTCGTTTGGAAGCCATGACGTCACACTGCCCTGTTTGTTGTCGCATTAGAGTTTTGTGTTTGTTGGGGCCAAGAGTTTGATTGCTCTGATTTTTTCGTCAACAATGCATGTCGCAATGTTTCATTTGTTACTGATTGTTGCAAATAATTGACATTACTCTTCATATTGCTGACTGGTCACCCCTTTTTTCACTGCTGCCGTGAAAAGAATGAACACGCTCGCGCTTTTTCACTGTTTCCGTGAAAAGACTGAATATGCTCGCTCTATTGCATTGATTTACAGCGTTTGGATTGGCTGTCACAAAATTTGAGACATGAGCTCTTTCGTTGTGTATCCATTAGCTTTTTGTGACCCCACTTTGATATTTTCTGAGCCTATGAAAAGTGGGCGATTGTGTAGGGCAATGAGTGGTCTTTAGTAAAGACTTTAATTTTCAGGCCGGAACGTTAATTCTTGTGATGTCGTACAAGTTCAGCCCGAATTTTACATCGTTTTGTGCCTTTTTCATAGCAGACGCCACACCAGCTGTTTGTGTGCAATAAGCTGTCTACGTGATTGGCTGTGCTTTTAATTTTTTTGTACTACGATTGATCATACTAGTATCAGAACCTTATGACTGATTGCATAAATGTAAATGTCGTATAGTCGGTTCTAAGTCCAGCGTGTTTCAGCAGTCTAAGAAAGTAGTCATGAAAAGAAATTAAAAAAAGAGGGAAATGCGGCAAGTTTGTTGGTTGATAGGGTTAACCTTGGCGCCTTTCCCTGGTTGAATGATATCACTGCTTTCAACGGCCGACCCTTTTTGGAAACTTGGCGGCTTCTTTTATACCGGGTTTGGGTGGATATCACAACTTTCATCCGACTTAGATCGCTCGAAACATTTCGCCTGCCTTCATCTGCTCTTTAAGGGAGAATGTTGATATATTTCAGGTCGTATTTTCCTGCATGTAAGTCTTCATTCTGTACCTTCATCCATAACAAAGTTTGTTTTGTTGCATGGTGAAACAGCGCTCCCTGCCAGGTGAAAAGAAGCCAGTGCAGCTGATCGATCTCCCCTCTTCCAACAACATCGAAAGGTTTAGTGTAGCAATCAAAGTACGCGGCGAGAAGCAATGTGACGTAATGTGCCCTTCCTACGTTTCATTGCGTTTTTAAGGCCTACTTCTTAAAAAAAATATTATTTTCGACAATATTGGACCGTGTGCTTACGATCTGCATTTTGTTTCCAACTCTTCCTGTAGTCTCTCTTTGAGCTAAAGTTCAATTCAGTTCAATTTATTGAAGACCGGTAGCCACACTGGCCGTCTGCTCTACGACAAAGCGAAGAAACCAAAACAACAACAATAGCTTAGAACAGCGTACCTGCAAAAGCCCAAAGACAAGGACCCATCACCAACAACAAACAACAACAACAAAACAACACAAACCACAAACACAAACAACAACAAAGTAAACAACAACAACACAAAGAAAACAATACAAACAAAAACAATACAAACAACAACAAAATAAACAACAACAAACAACACAAACAAAAACAAGACAAACAACAACATAAACAAAAACAACGCGAACAACAACACAAATGAAAACAACACAAACACCGACACAAACAACAACAACAACATAAGCAAAACAAGCAAACCAAACAACCAAACCAACCAGAACTTCAGTTTTTTTTTTTATTAAAAGTTGCGTTATGGGGTATGACACGCAAACTGAGCGGTAGCCAGTTAGACAGGTTAGCACAAATAAATTTCAAACATTGTTTTCTAGGCAAAAGCAGTCGAAATCTTGCATCGGACAAATTGTCAGGGGTCGGTTGGGTAATGAACATTTTTGCGTAAGAATAAAGCTGCAGAGTAGGCAAAATTGAATTGAAAAAGTGGAATATTGCCGTTCCATTTATTAAATTTTTTTTAAACGTTTCAAAGGCATCAAAATTCATGAAAATGAATTGTTTAACAGGAATCCGAGGGATTTAACAGCATCACTCCTCTCCTTTTTCACTCCCCCACCCCCACCCCACCGCCACTTGGGCACGCCACTGACGAAATCCATAACGCTAATACAAACATCCTGAAGTCTCCAATTATTTTTATTCAACATTGGATTCGAATTCCGTATACTTTGGTTGGATTCCCAAACTCATGACAATACGTCATTTTTTTTCCGACGTAATTGCGCTTCCAGCAAGGCTACGGATATAGTTTGTTCCACATTATGTTTTCAGAAAACTGACTGGATGACGACTCGTTTCCTTGCACTAAGAGTGCAAAAACATGTGGATATCACACTTGTAGACTCAACAAAGTTACTGTTAGAGTTTACGAATGGGATGTTTACGGATTTTTTGCACTCGTAGTGGAAGAAAACGTGGCGTCATACAGTCAGTTTTCTGAAAGCATAATATGGAACAAAGTATAGTATGGTGCTTTTTCTACTATTTATGGCCAGTTCGAATTTTGTTATAGAGCAGTGACGCGACGTAGTATTATTGTATATAACTCCATACTGGAGCCTTAATGGGTTAGCTGCAAGGGGCACTGCAGAGAGAAACAGAAGGGCGTCGTACTGAAGCCGATGCTGTGAAGAGTCATTTCTTAGACCTAAAACGCGCGATTTTTGTTGTAGGATAAAACAACGTTATTTTAAGCCTAAGAAATCCGCTCTTCCGTTGTTTTTCCCTCCATTTTTTATGTAGTGCACCTTGAAGTTATGCCCTCCAAAGCCCATACTGGTGCCAGTCTGGTGCCAACATGGTGGCAAATGTCACTACTCTATAAGCGAAGTATTTTTTTTTAAGTATCGCTATACACATCTTTTTACGAATGTTTTCCAAACACAAAAAAAGGAGTCAAATTTAGCAAGCAAGTCAAAACTGGCCAAATACTTTCGGAAATGTTGGTTTATTGGCTATTATTTATTGAGTTCTTACAGGCAGCACGTACTTGGAACCACTCAAACAACCGGATCGAGAGAGAGAGTGTGCTGACGCGATCCTTTCTTCTGCTTTCATTGGTCTCCGACTGAGTGCTTCTTATGCCGCAGCAGCTCTGCCAAAAAAAAAAAAAAAAGAAAAAGTGGAAAGAAAATTAATTTTAGTGAGGATAAATTGATTGTATTTCGAGCACACCTCTTCGCAACTAACAAGGAACAATGACAGGTTCATTACAACAGTACGAACTGCTTCCTCTTTCGTAGAAGCTTTTAAGAAGTTGCTCGGAAAAATCGAACTTCCTAGAGAGAAACTTGCGATCTGTTCCATGGGCGTCTGATTGGAAAGTACCATAGATTGGAAAGTGAACTAGATATAGCATCTTACTCCTTTCAAGCCTACTCGAAGTCCTGGCGGTTGTTGCGGCTCTATCTGCTAATGCTTTGCGTACGTAGAAGCACGGAGGCGGCAAAATAGGAGAGGGACGGGGGGGGGGAAGGCGGAGGAAATTGTGAGGAGGTCATGAAGTTTGTGGACCCTCTCGAGGGAGGGTCAACATTTTTTGGTCATAATTTTTTTAGGGGGCGGGGGTCAAAAGCACACATAACTGAAATTTGGCCAATGTGTAATTTTGTAGCTTCCCCCTTAGCTGTGGCGTAAGTGTGAGGTCCAGTCGGACGTACCAATAATCGCCATAGCACAAAACAATGTTTTTGAGGATTAAAAAATCCGATCTCACAGCGTTGACTTGACTAAAGACGCCGTTGTTTTTTTTTTTTTTACCTCGCGTTGTATCCTGTGGTCCTTGCAGCTAGCTCAACGACCTGCTTCAAATGCTAGCCTCGTCACCAGTTTTGCGTTATTGTCGTTGCTGTATTTAACACTCCTAAACACAAAAAGAACGACTGAGATGTTTTGGAGAATTTTGCTCGATTGCAACACTTTTTTTACATTTTTTTGCGATTTCGTACCAGTAGATGGAGCTAATTCGTACCGTTCTACTTCTTTTTGCCGAAAAAAAATTCGTAAGTGTTCGTTTCTAACATTTATTAAGATTGTAAAATCAGGACGGATAAAAAGTATAACTAATAAATTATTTAGTGTATAATTTTGAAAGGCGAAATCAGTGTTTAGGTGGCAAACACTAACTTAAGTAATGTAATATTCGACACAAATATAACATTAGCGATAACGAAAAACTCAACAACTAAAGTTTAAGTCGAAACGTCTTGGGGCTCTAAATTCCCCGGTGCAAATTGCCCCCCCTTTCTCCTTCCCCCACAATCTCCGGCCCTGAATCTATTATGGGTCTGATATAAGACGTTGTTTTGAATTTGAAAGAGTAGACTTAGGCATTTGCAAGCAATGGAATCTTATATCTTTTGTTCAAATTATAGTCGATATTTTTTTATGGTCTTGTTCCACATTCTGAAAAGTCCCATAAGGTACAATGAAGCCGTTAGGTGGCGTCAGGAGTACATGAAGAAGGAGGCGGGAAGAATTCTTAAGTGATTATGCATAAACTAGTATTTTACCCATTTGGGTGCTTCACTCCCCCCTTAGTTTGTAACCAATGCCCTTCTCGATTCAGCGTCAGACCCTTCTCTGATCCAGACACCAACGGATTTATTCACGGAGCTATCATAACATGAAAATGTTGTCTTTACAAAGAATTATAAGGTTGATGCAGTTTGTAGAAAAAAAAGTCCGTCAAGTTGGGCGCTGGCACCGATCCGTAACTATCCAACATTTCTCGATTCTCCTTTCTTTATAAACTTCTGGCGGCGTCTACGCAGTTCTGCTTAACGCTGCCTCACATATTCAGTTAAAAAATAACTCCAAACCAAGCCATATCAGGCCAAAAACCCACGCGAGTGAACGAAACCACCAAATTTTACGTTGAATACAGGGCAAAAATACTTTATTTTTTGTTGTAGTCGAGTGACTTGTAACATTTTTTTTTAGCAGTAGGCACACACTTATATTTAATACAGACGACAGTTTCCGCCATACGTCAATTATGTTTACGTAAACAATCCTAGCGAAAGAAAAATGCAGGTCCGCCACCTTTCGTTGTTGGATTCAGCGGAAAATCCACCTTGAAGAACATACGAGTCACGCAGTGATGTCATGCTGAGGGATCGGAAAATCTGTAGCATGTTTAGGAACAACTTTGGTGAGTTGTGGTGATAGCGCTGAGCTGGTCGGCGACTTTAGAAACACGTTTTAATGAAAGACAAAATGGGTGGAGCCCACTTGTTGCTCCAAACTGCAATCACTCAACTTCCCTGAAAATAAAACGTAACTAGCATCGTGTAGTTCTTTTATAAACTTGGTGGTGGTCGTGGTAGAAAATACGAAGAGAAGCGAAGCTGTAGTTAAAAAGAGTTTGTAGCGGGAGTTTGTTTGTTCGGAGTTGTTAAGTGATCGTCTCTGCAATCAGAAGCTTTCAGGCAGTTATTTGTACTCCGTTGTCGTTACTTTAAAGTAGCACTGTCACTGATTGAAAGTCTGCAGAATCTGGCAACATCTAGCGCGATATACTACTATCTAGCATTTGTAGTAAGCGAAAGAATGCATAAGGGCGCATTTATGCAACGACTCGCCTTTGCATTCTCGCAGCAAGAATTCGACCGCGATGGCAAAGGTGTCGTTGCCATGGTAACAACGCTACCTGAATTATCTAAATCCAACATCGTTTAAATATATAATTGCAGGCTTATAAGCCGTGACAATAATATAAAGAATTCCTCATGACGAAATAATTTTCCAGACGCTTCAGAACTCACGTTATTGGCTGTTTTCGTTGCGAGGCGGCAGACATAAAACCGCCGCCATGTTGGAATTTCGGGTGATTTCTAGCTTCTAGCTGCGAGAATGCAAAGGCGAGTCGTTGCGTAAACGTGCCCTAACGCCATTTCTTTTAACGAAACAAACAAGCCACGAGCCTCCTTAATTATTGAGTGAAAATTTGGTACGTCTTCGTGCACCTGGGAGCAAGCTCTAAAAGTTAACAGTATCACTGTTGCTAGATGGAGACACGGTATTTTTGTACGATTTTCAATCGGTGATGGAGGAGGGGGGAACTAGTAAACTTTAATGCCTTAGCCTCTTAAGGAACAGGTCTAAATTTAAAGCCCAGCGTGCTACGCAAGTGAGCAGCAGCAGCCCAGCGTATGGAGTTGCGGTCTCTTAACGAAGAGAACACCAGATTGAATCACTCCAGTGACCACTGGAGGACACACTGGACTTCAAAGCTTTGGCTTGTATTTGCTTCCGTTCACTTTGATTTAAAAATAAAGTAGTTACATAACTTTACTAGACAGGGGAGGGGGCGGGTGTAAATTGCAACATCAACACTATACAGGGTTATAAGTTAAGTTGTGACCCAGCTTGATAGCTAAAGCACTACTGAACGATATGTTATGAGACCCGGGTGATGTGATGAGGCCAAGAGGGGCTATTGCTTGGACAAGAAAGGGACGACCTTGCCAAATGTTATCAAGGTCACTCGACTGCCAACTTCTTAAACATGCATCACACCATGAGTATAAATTAGGAATATGTAGGAAACAAACAGACCTTACCAATTCAGACAGGATTTGCAAGGACCTACGACTTACGTAAAATGGCTACTTTCGACCCCTGAATGGCATTCCATCAAACACTCCGTTCTGCAGGGAAGCATCACCTACTTTCAGGGGTCGAAAGTAGCCATTTTACGTACGTCATAGGTCCTGCAAATCTAATCCGATTTTTGTTGTGTGTTTTTTTTTTTTCATTGGTAATGTCTCTTTGTTTCCTACATAATTCCTAATGGTGTGTGATGCATATTTAAGAAGTTAGCAGATGAATGACCTTGACAACTTTCGGCAAGGTCATCCATTTCTTGTCTAATCAGTGGTCCCTCTTGGTCTCATCACATCACGCGGGTCTTATAACATATCGTTCAGTAGTACTTTAGAGCTATGAAACTGGGTCACAACTTAACTGATCACCCGGTGTAGAGGGTATTTGTTACCAGCTCAAATCTCTAGGTTTATCTTTATATAATGCCAGGTACAGGTTTGGTACTCGATGTCGAAGTTTCCATTCCATGTGCGGGGGCGATGGACTTTGATTGACTTTAACCGCCGTTGACATCGTCATAGAACTAGGAAGGCCCTCTTTATCAAAGCGCGACACCCTGATGTTCGTGTTGGTTTGTGATGAAGCCAAGAACAATATTTAGCACGAGAACGCCATGCCCCCGAGACAACCTGGCCCGCCGGCACGCCGTCATATTCTGGCGAGGCGTAGCGTGCGTTTTCCTTGCGCCCACATGCTTGCCTTGTCGGCTGCCGTAGCTTCGGAGACGAGGAGAATACGTAGGCCTATTTTGCTGACGCGTACAAAAAAAAAACAGTCTAAATTTGCGATGCTAATATCGCTTTTCTTTCGCCTTTTCTCCACGGGATTGGACGCAAGTGGAAAAAGCTGTGATTGTGTCACGCTTTTAGGTTGGTTTCGACGTTTGTGGTTGAGATTTTCACCCACGCTGTTTCACATGTTTAGTGAAGGCTGTAATGGATATCATCCGCGTTCAGTGAAGATTTTAAATAAAAAAAAAATAAAAAAAATCACCAGGTAAAGGGTAAATGAAGCATTGTATCGTGTATCCTCACAAGGCCAGTCTTTAATGCAGACTGTTTGCTTCATTTACTCTTTACCTTGTGATTTTTCTTTTTTTATGATTCGCATTATATCTAGTGTGGCAGCCAAGTAGCAATGTTGCTTTCCCTCCTTGTGTAAGTTTGTGACCTCTAGGTCACCACTGAGAACGACTGAACAGCTACTTAGCTCGGTTGGTGCTTGTAGCCAGTATCCGCCCCGGTAGCGCAGTGGTTAGACCGCCCGGTCTCGTCAGCTGGAAGTCCTGGGTTCGAGTCCCAGTCGAGGCAGTTGTCGTTTCTTTCTTTCTCAGATTAGTGTATCTTGTATCCTCACAAGGCCAGTCTTTAATGCACACTGTTTGCTTCACTGAATTATTTTAATTATGAAAGTGAAGTTATTCCATTCATGATGCCTTTCGTATTGCCTGATGACTATCGGAAATTAGTAGCAACGTGTATTAACTTCGAATCAATTGAAGTTCGAGTATTTGCATAAAATATTATTTATATTTATGTTTATATTTATGTTGCTATATGTTTATATTATTTCTCACGTTTATTTCATATTGCTTCAGCGCTTATAATTGGCGTATGTTCGTCAGTGGTTTTCAGTCTGCAGTAATGTGTCTTTCTAATGTGTTTCCACTTTTTCTGTCACACTGGCATTTTTCCCCGTATTGCTCAGAACACTAAAAACGTTAGACACAAGTAACAAACTATATGTCTTTAGACACAGTTTCTAGCGGCTGCCTTGCGTTATTTGGATAAGAAAAACGGCGATGTTGTTAAATCTCCGTGGCTGACAACACTAACATCCATTTCGATGACAGAAGTTTGTAGTGAGAATGACTCTAGAATGGGTACTTTCATAAATTCATCGAACAACTCAGTGCTGAAGCCCCACTTCATCAAAGTAGTTCGTAAACGCTCGGTGAATTTTCTGATACCTTAGCGTGACGCCACCGCTGAGGCATCGTACTCATCGAGGCGGTTTTTGCGCTGAATATGCTAAAAGGATGTAACAAGTCACTCATCTGTAAGAAATAAATGTATTTATCGGCCAGTATTTATTTTCATTAAAACTAATTATAGTGTCCGCGGCCTATCTTGAGTTCGCCACATACCGAACACAGATAATCGATTGTACGTTTTCGGTATGGGAGTGCCTTGTTGATATCCAACATGGTAACAAAAACAGTGGCGGCCGGCGATTAAAGCCGCCTCCTCCAGGAAGACGTAACCGCTCAAAAAATACTGCAGGACTCAAGATACGCCGCGCAGACAATAGTAACGGGCCTGGACAACGCAAGCTGGTGAGCATCTGGGGGAGGGGTGGGGGGAGGGGGCAGGTAATTTATGGTGAGTATCATTAAAGTGCATCACATTCCACGTTATATGCATCGAGTTCGTTCATAAAAGACCTAAGCGTGACGCCACATTTGATGGAAGCGGTCGATTTTAGTCTTCTGTACAGCCGTATCGGCTGAGGAGACTATTGCAACGACTTTGTCCGTCCGTCCGTCCGTTGCCTTTTTCAACTTCGCAACGGTACCAGATAGAGACTACCACGGTTTGCAACGTCAGATTCAGTGTTAAAAGTTGGTTAAGTAACATGGCAAATTAAAACATCGTTACTTCCTTATAGCTAATAGCCTTCTTCGACGTAACTAACTTAATAATAAAATTTAATCGTTGAATTGACATCCTAAGGAAAACAAGCAGCCGTAAAAACAAAAAGATTTTAGCTTCGTTTAAAATAATCACGTCGCATTGTTGCATGAATGAATAGGCTTACCGTCAAACCAAATTCTCCATTGGGCCTATTTGCTACTTACGAAAATACGACAGCCGTTAAAAAAACTTACGCCAAAAAAATGAGAATTTGGCCTAAAATCACGTTATAACAGCAACGTCAAGTTGCTACGATTTGCTGCTGGGTTCATCAACAGCGTCTCTCCCGTCACTTTCCCACTACCACTGATCTATATAATGCTACGTTGCGCATTACGTGTAACACCGTGTTGCACAAATGAATAGGCTTACTATACATTCCAAATTTTCGTTAGCTGCTACTTCCGAAATTAAAGTTGCAGGTAAAAATTAGGCCTAAAAGCTGATAATTACGCCTAAAATGTAAAATAAGCAAGGCTAACACATTTTTAACCGGCAATTCTGATGGTTATTGCTTTTAGATTATATAATAGTGATAGCTGTTGCGATGCGTGATAGAGGTGTGCGCCTCACCATTGGTATATAGTGGCGAACTGTACAGAAGACCGGGCGCGACTAGGTAGTCGCTGCAGCCGCTTGTTTAAGTAATCGGTCGGTGAGTTTATGAAAATGACCATTGGGTCTTCAAAATTACTGTCCTGCCGCATAATTGTAGACCCATCACTACGTTATCTCCATGTTGCCCTGTTTGTCTGGAGCTTTTCTCGATCAGCACTGAGCACTTTTCATAAACTCGCCGCGGTATGATCACAGGGCATTAAAGTTGTTCATAAATTAAAGTTGCAGTTTAGCGTGACGTCATTGATGAAGCGTCGGCCTCATCGGCTCACCGAGGCGGTGTTTCCGCTGAATTCAACGATTGAAGATGGGACTATTTATGTAAACGTAATTATCAAATGGTAGATAGAGATTGTCGTGAGTGTTTCTACTAAGGCAAAACAACGTAACAAATCAATCGACTATAAGTAAGTAGGTATATAAGTGAGTTCTGAAGATTTTAATTACTTGGCCGAGCGAGAAATTCTATATTCTATTTACTCAGGCCATACACCTATGTGATTTCTGCCCAGTGCTCCACAAGGCAGATTTTTGCTGCTCTACTTATATGATTACTGCCCTCGGTACCGCACTTTGGGGAAACGTGAAGAGGAATGGTTTTGGCATGCCATAAAAAACGTACAATGATTACAAGCAGAAACTTCGAGTGTGCCGCAAAAAAAAGATCACCTGATTAGAGTTTCACTTTACTTGTTAAAATGCACACGAATAAAAAAAAATTATGATTTTTTTAATTTAAATAACCAGATTACAATTGAGAAAATTGCATCTGTTTAAGTGCTGTTGTGATTTACGATATTTTATTTTGGTTCGTAAAGCACTTAAAAGAGATGCACTCTTCTCAATTGTACATTTGATATTTAAATTAAAAATCAGTAGCGTGCACAGACCCCAGAGAGGGCATGGGCAACTTGAAGTAAAAGGGCACAGTAGATTTTAGTGGGCATTTTTTCTGGTGCTTTTTTTTTTTTATCTGTTTTAACCCATGCTTATACCGTTTTGTTCGTTTCAGGCCTTTCTTTTTTACCCTTTTTAGGCATTTTTTAGGCCTTCAGGTTCTTTTTCAGGCACCGCCGCACCAGCGAATGTCGGCAAAAAAGGCCAGTTTTTTTTTTTACAAAAAGGGCATTTCCGAAAAGGGCAGGGCCAATGCCCCGTTTCCCTCTCTCCTGTGCACGCAACTTCTAAAAATTATACATTTATATCCGTGTACATTTTAACAAGGAAAGTGAAACTTCAATCATACAACCCTTTTTTTTTATATTCACTTGACGTTTCTGTTTTGTAATATGATTTCTTCCCAGTGCTCTACCTCGAAATTCGGCCTTCAAATACATTAAAATATTTGTGGGGCTAAGTTCATCTTCGGACTCGTTCCTATCATGACTCAAAGCTCCCTTGACATTAAATGTGAACCAAATCAAACAAAATTCGAACATTATTGTGTCCCAAACAGAAAAACACACAGACAGACAAACAGAAACACGGAATCCAAATTCAGTCGAGTATTATGGCCTCGCTTCGCTCTCTCGCCCAATAAACCTATTTAGGGCCGGTGTGTACAACGAAAAACTGGTTATCAACGCCCTTGACAACGCAAGTAGAACGCAAAAATGATAGAGAACACACGATGATTAGCATGTATTCTTAAAACATCTTTCGTGACATTGGCCGCCATTTTCCTCATCGATCCATTAAGCAAGTACGTTCGACAACAATAGACGCGTGACGTCATTTTGATAGAAGCGGTCGTTTTTGGTGTAACCAGCCGATAGCAATTCGATGACCTTATGAAATGAAAATTAATTCTTCGCTCCTGACAGCGAAGTAAACCACAAGTGCATTATAAAATGACCAACCCTATTTAGTTTTCGACGGGAATATTTAAAACTTGGTCTTGATCACAATAAAAGATTAAAAAACACAAAATGAAAAGACCACGATCGGTTTGTTTCACATATAGGGCCGCCATTTTTTTCAAGATGGCTGCCCCTACACCCTATGCGAAACGCACTGGTCATGGGCTGTAAAATTTTGTGTTTTTAATCTTTTATTGTTATCAGGACGGAAATATTTCCATCGAAAATTTAATTTGGTTGTTCATTTTATGATGCATTTATGGTTTTCCTTGCTGTCAGGAGCGAGTAAATTATTTTCATTGTAACCTCTTCAACCACATACTGACTGGAATTTTGACTTTATGAAAGTGCTTTTTGTTACAACTTGATATCGTTTCCTACGGGGGAAGCCGACACGGCCAAATAGGACGGAAATCTCACTAAGAAGTGTGCCCATAGTAACATAGTCAAAAATTCAAAGTTAGAAAAGATTTCTGTATTTTAGGTGCCATTTAGACCAGATGCCACGAGGAATTTTCCATCGTTCCTTCTTTCCTTCGCTGGCCAGTCCGCCAGTAGTCTCTTGTAACTAGTCTCGAACGAACCTTTAAGACAGTACTTTACATAGAAAATTGAAATTCTTAGAGGGCGAAGAATAACTTTGTGTCGTTTTCCTCCCCCAACCCCCCTCCTCCCTCAAAAAATCCGCGGCTCTGGAAAGTATTCTGTGACATTCATTGTGGAGATTGGGTTCTTTTATAACGATACCTGTAAAAACATTTCGATTTTGTGACTTTGGTTCTCCTTCTGGGCATTTAAGTCGAAGGGCAACATCCCCCCCCCCCTCCCCCGATCCCATCCAGTGACATGGCCTTGTTTCAAGATGCCTCCGAACCGCCCTTAACTGTTGAAAATAAATGTCCATCCATTCGTTTCCACAGTTCCATTTAGCCCCCGTGGCTAGCAACTTTCCGTCCGGAAGTGGCACGTGAATTACGTCCGTTCACGTGACTTTTGTCTCTTTGCGGCTTTCCTAATGGCGGATAGACTATACATACACACGGCTTCTTGTTACCCAAGGCCTATTTTTTTTCTCTCCCTACAGTCTATTGCCATTTTTTTTCCCCCGTCGAATCTTGGCAGAAGAGTCTTGTTCTTTCAGGTCACCATGTTAATTCGGACACATGTCGTCAGTCAAGTGAGTATTTATTTAGAATTTCTGTCTTTCCGGCAGATGTTGGTAAATAAACTGCCGCCATACGGCGCCAAGATCGCTTACTAGCGTGGTGCCGGTGCGCCCTACGGCCTTGTCACGAAGTCATGCACGTGCGCACCATCCAACTTTACAACAGATTCAGAAAGAAAATGGCATCGAGAGGTTTTAAAGGAAAATGTTAAGAGGTCTGAATTGCTTCATCAATGTACACACAGTCTCTGTCGGTTAGATTATGCCAAGAATTTATACGGTTTGGGACGAGAATTTGTAACTCTAAAAAGTCCCCATTGAAACACGTTCGATTCGTCCCTATTATAGTTCAATCCGAGTTTTCAGAGGGCGCCACGTGTTCCATCTGGTTATTTTTGCTCATTTTTCAGCCCAAATCTAAAGTAAACTAAACTACAACTAAGCTAGGCTAAATAATAATTGAATTCAAGCTAGTTTCGTTTAGTCTAATTTTATTTTAGTCTAAAAACTGAGTAGAAATTCCCACATAGACACATGGCGCCCTCTATAAACTAAGACTGAACTAATACGAATGTATCCAAGACGTTTCAGAAGGAGGGTCTCAGTCACAAATTCTCCTCCCCAACCCTATAAAATCTTGATTATACAATCGTTCAGTTACAGCAAGAAGATGTTGACCCATTAATGACACCATTCACATGATGAAGTAGCCTTTAGTATGCGAACGATGGAAACATGTAGGGCTTGGACGAACTGCTCTGTTCTTGAAAAGCCTAATTCGTCCAAGGCTTACAACCCAAGCTCAGAAGCTGTTCAACCTTTCCCACTCCAGTGATTGTCCATTAGGGGCCACAAACATTCATACTATCATGGAAAGCAATTTGGTTCCTGCCCTCAACAACAGAAATTGTGCATGTAAATAATAAACCAACCAAGTTTATTACCCAGGGGGTCTACCATGGCAGCTCACTCGTCGGCTGCCCGGTTAGTAAACTGAAGGGTAGGCGGAGAAAAAAAACCCGCGGAAAAAAGGTGTGAGGGAAAAAATGGTTCGGGGAAAAAAGATCCGTGGGGGGGGGGGGGGGGAGGTTCGGGGTAAAAATGTATGCGAAAACCTTTAAGTGGAGAAAAATAAATAAATTGCACAGTTAAAGAAAACTCACAAAACCCGTGAGACGTATTTTTTCTACAGTTTTCCTTCTGCTTTTTTCCCTGACCTTTTTTTAGGTTAGGTTCGGTTAGGTGCCATGGCTCGAATTTTCCAGGCAAGCAAAGGACATTTCCCAGGAGACGTATTTTTTCTACCGCCTTCTTTTTCCTTCGGCTTTTCTCCCAGAAATTTCTTCCCGGATCTTTATTCTTGACTTCTTTCCACGGACCTTTTTTTCCCTGATTTTTTTTTACGCAGACCTTTTGTTCCCTGACTTTTTCTTGGACTTTTTCCCCCGGACTTTTTTTCTGTATTCATGTTCATAGGCCAGTTTATAACGCAGTATGTCTGATTGTACATCCCTTTGCCTCGTGATTTATTACTTAGCGGAAATTGATTCGATTGTTATACTGGTAAGAAGTTGAAAGTGGTGAAACTGTTGCATCAAAAAGGAAGTTTAAAGTTTCAGCTAATTTCGTTTCTTCATAATTACATTTTTTTGACGATTCATCGTTATAAAATTCACCACTTTCAGTGACAACATGGTTCGCATAATGTTCATTGATTGACACATTCTTGGTGCCCCTACATTAAATAAATAACTAAAACACGTTGACTAAATACATTAACATATTTCGTAGCACAGGTGGAGTCACCATTCTTCAAAGCGTGACAATCAGTAAACACAAGATTACTCTATGAATCGACTACAATCGTACCCGGCTTCGCCCAGGGATTTGTTTGACCCGTGGTTGTTTCCCAGTATTTGCTCGGTGCTGCCTGATCGTTCACTGCAACAGTCGATTTTTGTTTGTGTAACACTTCCCCTTTCCGCCAATCCTCTCCCTCCCCTCTCCCCTCCTCCTTTTATCCCGTCCTCTCCCTCTCCTCTTGGTTTCCTTCCCTTCCTCCTGTTTGCTATACGTAGTTGAATGTGGATGGTTAGTTGAATTAACAGCAAAACACCCCCAAAAAATTCTCTTTTAGGTTGAGTTAATGCGTAATCGTTTGCTTAATGGTAACACCTCACTTTCCCCCCCTCCCACTCCTAGTCTTTCGCTGTGGCTTAAGCGATGTATACCGTGTGAAAAAGAAGTGTGCATGACGTCATGTAATACTTGCCCTTGAGATTACCACGGTGTTTAGTTAGAAGGATAATTGTTAGAGCAAATTGTTATTCGAGGCAACAATGTGTCAATTTCAACTTCTTTTCAGGGCAACAACGTCCCAGTTTCAACTTCAACCCAAAGAATTGACGCACTCGCACGTTTTCATTGTTCCCCTTCCGGGGGTCGTCGTTGCGGTTTCTTAATTTCTGCTATGAGACTTTAGTTTATAATGTAAGAAGGTAGAATAAATTTATCATTCACTAAGATTCAGCAAGATTCTCTTCCAGTTAACTAAGATTCAACTAGGAAGTGTGTAATGGATCTCAATATTAACACCGTTATTGATTCTGCACCGTCATGAAATGTTACATTTTCATTTTGCCGTCCAAAGTTAGGTGCACAACTCCTTAAAAAAAAAAACAATCGTAAAACGGGGGAAAAACGAGGGGATAATAAAAGACGAGGACGCAATAATGTTCCATCATTTAAATTGATCCGAAATTAATATAATATTTTTTTTTTGCTATCTCTGCCAGCGGGTTTGGTAAAGGGAAATGAACGATCAATTTTTATCACTAGTTGGTGCCAGGGGCTTATGGCCTTTGCCGCAAGCACCAACTGTTAACCCTTATCAGGCAAAATCACTCTTCAGTTTGTGTCGTAGAGAAAGTTTGAATGTTTGACGTGACTTCGTGTTGAAAGTATGTGAAATTGAGGGTGAAAAAGTAGTTTCTGGATAGAAAGCTGATGGGGAGAGCAGGGGGGGGGAGGGGTAAAAGGTTGGCAATATGGCAAAATATATGATATTCCTTCCGCTGGTACTTCTGCAACATCAGTGAATATAATTCGTCAAGACAGTCGATCAGGAGTCTGCTATAAGAGACTCCATATACGACCTCGTTTGTTGAACAGTTGCAATTCCGTACAACGTAGTCCAGGTACCATCAGGGACGTAGAGGTTTGGGTCATCTTTACACCAGTTGAGGAGTGGGTGCAACGATAAAGGCGTTAAGTCAGCGATCTGGAGAAATATCGGGTTGCCAGTTCGAATCCGGGTTATACCACTCCAACGAAACGTAAGTAGCATAATAGTGGCTTACTGTATTACGTTATTTCTAGTGTATGATTTTCGCTGTTTGGCTTGTTTTCCTCTTTCATGTACACAAAACTAGCATTTGTACCCGGCTTCGCCTGGGTTTTGTTTCGAACGGGGTTTTGTTTCATCTCTTGTAGGTTTAGTTAATGTGTAATCATTTGCTTAATGGTAACTGACGTATTGCCTCCCTCCCCCCCCACCCTCCCAATCTCTTTATTTCTAAAGAGCAGGGCTAACAGACGCACTACCCCACACACGGGCATTTACCGTTCATGCCCCCACTCCAAGTTTCTTGCATTGGCTTGAGCGATCCGTGCCTTGCGAAAAATAACTGTCCTTCGTACATGACGTCATTTAAGACTTGTCACTGACATGACCGCGCAGAGCAAATAATATTGTTAGTCGAGGCATATACTATACAGCAACTTATGTATATTTATTTAATAACAGTAACAGTTAACAAGGTGCACTGCACTAACCCACGATCAGGACCTGTGCCACTCAGGATGGAGGAATACCAGGTGGGACCACAAGTCGTGTAAGCCACGGCAACAAGGTATAGTACGTAAGAGGTTGTGGCCTGTGTGGTTCTGATCCTGTTGGTGCAACAACCGTTGTCAAAGGTCACAATTTTATTTTATTTTCCTTTAGAACTGCCGGAAACTCACTGCCGGAAAATACGAAGAATGTAACTCCGTATGCGCGCTAGTACCATGTCACTTTTGGTATGCGGGATTCGTGCCGCTCTGCCCATGATCTAGTTTCCAGATTTTAGGTTTCAACTCTGAACACGTTCGCATTGCCAGCTGCAACCTTGTGCTTATTCACGTCTTCTGTTTTGTTTGCATTTTGTTTGTATTTTTCGATTCCACATTTTTCGAGAGTACACTAACGAAAGATTGATGGATATTATTTTCAATTTCTAAAAGTCAAGTTATTCAAAAGAGTCACCTTCACTCTTCAAAGTTTAATTTTTGTTAGAATGTTTGCCGCCGTCTACCAGTTTTCAACACGTTTGGCTAAAACAACAACAACAACAACAAAAAACCTCGTGGACTGAAAAGGCATGTCAACACTGAGTACCTTGACGTTTCTGGAGCGAGTATAAACTCCAAATTCGGATATTTAAAAATAAAAAGAAAAAGAATGAGTTCATTAAAGGACGGAAAGGATGAATGGAAAGATTTAGCTTATGACTCATGGTCCAGTTTCGTCTATCGTTACCATCTTAGTTGTAAAATCCGTGATTAGACGAGTGTGAGTAAGACGTTCCTTTTTGGGCTAGCCAAAGAAAGGTTTGTAAACTTAGCAAAACAGTGAGTCATTTTTTTTAAAAACAGATGAGCAGATGCACCCGAAAGAAGATGGCTAATTCTCAATCTATTCTGTACGTGAAGAAAGACACTGATTCACCAACGAAACCACGGACGAAATGAGAAGAAACTAACGTGCAGATATGACTAATTTTGTCAAAATAGGTATCTCGATCGACAACTTGTGACTAATGTGGGGCAAGGTGACCTGGTCATTAGTACGAATCTCATGTGCCGGAGGTCCAGGGCCTCAGTCACCCTTAATATTTTCGGAAATAGAAGGGCTGTGATGTCTCGTGCTCATGTCAATTGTGGCATGTAAAAGATCGTATGTATTTACGATTGGAGTTACCTAGCAAATTGTCCCTCTATTCTTTTGGAACTATGGCATCGGCTGGAAGCATGTCAAACGTTTCAGTGAGGAATAGGGCGATATCAAAGGTGTAGGGAGCTTGTTTACGTGTGCCGATACCGATATCGAGGTGCCGATGCGAACACCGATTCTGTCTCAGGATCTCAACAACGATTGTAGCATTCAAGATGAAGAACTTGTCCCTTGTTTTAAACAATGAAGTCCTATTATATGTTTGATATCTTGTGAGCAATTGTAGCCCCACGTGTTGGATGAATTTTTGACGTGTGTTTTAGCTTTTTAACTTCACATTCCTCCTAACCTCCCAACCGGCCATTCCTGCATCAATCGTCGTTTTTAGATGCCTTTTAGGCCTTTTCATTAGAACATGTGATTGCTGTCAAAAGAAGGTGTGTGACTTTACAAGATTTTTTAAGTGCGTTTCCTCAAATTACGGCAACTTTACAACGCAACTGCGTCTTCAGTTGTGTCAGCTTCGAACTTACAAGGCAAGTTTGAGTTGGTTCTAAATAGACTTCGTGAATTTTAAGGTGAATGTGAAAAGGTGAAAATTGTATAATTTAATGACAAGTGGGGTTTTTAACAAATGTTCAGTTTTAAGTTTAAGCGCAGTTTTGGGCCAACCTTATTTATTTAGCCATTAGTTCAATTGTTTTGCAATCAATTTTCAACCTCCCTCTCTCCCAAATGCAGACGACCAACTCTTCCGTTACTCCCCATCCGTTTAAAATTTTAAATATCCTGGTTTAACCCGACAGCCCACCACCTCTCTCTCCACCCTTATTTTTGGCCCTGGCTAACGATATTTTGCAGGTTTATCCTAACTCCTTTTCGAATGATAAATGCCACTGCATGCATGCCGGGTGCCAGGAAGAGATTACTTACGTTTATGCCCGGAAGTGTCTAAAAGATACACTGAAAGATACACGGAGCTTTGTGTCCGGGTAAAACGGCGGGCGGTCGTTCGATGCTGGCAACAAGAAGAGTCCAAGTTCCAAAATTTACGTGATGTAAACACGGCAGTGAATGTGACGCCATGGTGACGTACTATTGTTGCTGCACTACAGAGAATGGGGGAAGCTTCTCATTTACGCGCATGGGTGGATCAAAAGTGCCTTGAAGCCGAGTTTGCTAAATTGTGAGCCAGTGACACCTTCACTAACATCTCCATTGACCAGGGCTATGGTAACCTCCGTTGTCTTTCCACTGTAAAATAAAACTAGCAATAACACATCAGCAGCCGATTGCACTAAAGCCGACAGCTTCCACCGAAAGTGATGTTATACCTCAATCAGTTCGGAGTAAAGCTAGCTGACGTGCCAATGTTCGAAATGGCTGGCAGTGTCACGAAGAAAGTGTTTGATAATATATGCTTACCATCGTATGCGCACCCTTACGGCCGTTGCTCACCCTTAAGAAGTTTTCAATTAAACACCGGCCGATCGATGGATGCTTTTATTACCTAGCATCGGCCAGTAGAGTAACTCGTTACCTTTTTTTTTAGCTTAGTGGGGACGCTCTGTGTAGCCACAATGGGAATTTTCATATACTCAACCATAGCTTCCTTGATGTAAAGGCTTAACGTTTGAAATTCGACGCGTCGTCCGAAGCCGCCGATTCTGCCACCAGTTGCGCTGCGAACACCCCAAATATCAACAGCTCTAGCATGCGGATTGAACTGTGAAAGGTAATCGTGACGCGTGATACGCGGAATTTAAGCTTAAAACATTTCATTGACATCAAATTATTAAAGTTTAGCAACAATGGCTTCATGCTACGTACCTCTTTGTCCACTCCACCTCTTGGTCCACAAAACAAAGTCTCCGGACGTTTAATTTCGTGAATTTCAAACAGAAGAAGAACCAAGGTACGTGTGTATTGTACTGTATAATACGCTCCGGCGTTTTCTAATCTCATTAAAAATGTGTTAAACTATCGTTTGACGTAGCTTTAGCTTTTGACGCGCTCCCAGCCGAAGCCATGGCGCCAAGAATAGTCACCATTGCTTCGTTTAGTGCTGCAACACCGGTAAATCTAATCATGAAAGGATTACCACGTTTTTTTTGCGTCCTGCTAACACTAATCAATGCTGGGATTTGGGGTAGTTCGTTCTTCGTGCTTTCACTTCAGCGCACCTCTTGGACGACGCGTCTCGAATGCTACATGAGACCTGGCGTTAAGCCTTTTACATACAGGAAGCTATGACTCAACGAACAACTCATTGACCGCTTCCGCCAAAAGTGACGTCACACTTAAGTCTTTTATGAAAGGACTTGCTGGACTGATCAATGAGTAAAATGGAGGCCAGTGTTAGGAAAGAAGTGTTTTTGCTCACCATCATTTGCTCACCAATCACCTTTGCGTTGTCATGGGCGTTGCTGAACACTGGCCGTTAAGTACGTTTATTACTTATGGTTGAGTCACCTGTTACTTTCTTTTAGCTTAGTGGTCCCTTTCCGTAAAACTAACACCACCAGTTGTAAATTACATTTACGTAAATAATCTTAGCGAAGCACTACCGGAAGTCCGCCATCTTTAGTCGATGGATTCAGCAGAAAAACCTTCTCCTGCATTCGATGAGTGCGATGCTTCAGCGGTGACGTCACGCTGTGTACCGGTAAATTCATCGAGCGGTTATAAAGCTCTGAGTTGTTCGGTGAGTTTATGGAAGTGCCAATTTTCCGCCATCTTTAGTCCGCCCATTTTCCCATTTTCCGCCCTTTAAGTGCCCATTTTCCGCCTGATAACAGCAGCTGAGGAACTGGGTTGGTTAATCGTTGTTCACTTAGTTCTGAATTGTACTATGGGATTGGGGTCCCTGACGATACGATGTTCACCATTTCGATAGCGTTGCCCATATTGCTAAACACAGCATCCACGTTCCAGATTCTCCTTCATCCAATAGGCTGATGTGGGTCACGTGACCTCGTTTTAGTTATGAATAGTGTTGTTCTTTTTTTAATTTACCGCTATTTTCTTTATATTGCTCGAAGATTCTACGGTGCAAAGATTCTAGATTCTAGAAGTTGAAGATTGTAAAAGTTGAAAAGATGAAAAGGCGCCTTTAATCGTTGTTCGCTTAGTTCTGAATTCAACTATGGAGTCCATGACGCATGTCGAAACGCCCATTTGTTTCATATCGATTAAGCTACGAAAATAAGGACTATACGGCGACGGTCAGAGATTCAATGCATAGCACTCAGATGAGGTCATCTTTTCGACGTTTTCTACCATCTGCAATTTTGGCTAGTTATTAACCAT
>JAHWFP010153455.1:0-55615 GCA_023313725.1 Lithobius niger | reverse complement strand
GAGAGCAGGAGAGAGTGAGTGAGAGAGACAGATAGTGAGAGTAATCTGTTCATGAATAGTGCGAAGGAGCTAGAACGAAAGCTGGACCGAATCGTAGATGAGACACAACCACCATCTCTAGACTCCGATTTCTGCCAGAAATCATAGATCGAATTTATACGTTGCAGTCGTCCTAGTGTTGGTTCGTGGAACGGCGGTTTTTTGTTTGTTTGTTTGTTTTACCTTTTCTTCATAACGCATCCAAAGTCAAAAGATATAAAACAGTGGCAATAACGTCATATATATCATATGTAACTCTATGCAGGAGCCAGTAACTGGGATAGCTGCAAGGGGCACCGGCGAGGAAAAAGAAGGCCTCTTACTGAAGCATATGTTGTTATAGTGTCCGCGGCCTATCTTGAGTTCGCTGCAAAAGGAACACAGATAATCGATTATACGTTTTTAGTAGCAGAGTGCCTTGCTGATATCCGAGATGGTTACAAAAACAATGGCGGCCGTCGATTAAAGCAGCTTCCTCCAGGAAGATGTAGTCGCTCATTTAATACTTGCAGGACTCAAGATACGCCGCGCACATAATAGAGCAATTTTCTTAGACCTAAAACGCGCGATTTTAGCCAATTTGTTGGCAGGTTATTGAAATTTATAGCAAGTGGAATCTTTTCACTTCCGATTACAACCTCGCAGCACAAGAGATTGGAGAGAACAACTTTTTTTAAAGCCTAAAAAATCCGCTCTCAATGCACTGCCTTGGCTAGAAGTGCCCTTACTTTTCCCTCCATTTTAATCTAGTGCCCCTTGTAGCTATCTCTCCAGTCTATGGTAGCCAATATGGTTTTATTGTCGCTGCCCTATTGGCGTTTTCATAAAAGTCGTAAACACCATTTTGAGATATTACGACCAGAAGTATCTAAGACCGACTCAAACTAAATCCTAAACCATCGAGTCCTAAAGGTTAACCGAACTTAAGGCTATAGGACTGTCTAAATTGCTAGTTTTAGCACCACTCCGAACCAGCTTATAGCAGCACATGCTCATCCCACCCTGCTACGGAGACTTGGTAGTCTAAACGGACCTAGATCTAAAATATCGGAAGTGGGTCTAAGTCGGGACTTGAAAAAGTCGCCAATAAGCAAAACATAAAGGTGCGAAGACTTGTTCGTAATAATAAGGCTGGCGTATTGGTTGATTTTTATCTATTCCCGAGTAAGTGAAAGACTTTAAGGCGCGTGCTTTGTGGTCTCAATTATAACAACAAAATCCAGCTTAGGCCGCCCGCGCACTGAGCGACTTGGCCGCGCGGCCAGGTGGCTGCAGCCAATGACAATGATTAGTGCGTGGTTTTTACATAAACGGTACGAATTCTCATTGGCTTCAGCGACCTGGCCGCGTGGCCAAGTCGCTCAGTGCGCGGGCCACCCTTAACCACAGCTCGAAAACAAAACGATAAGAGTGCTAGCTTTCGGCGAACAATTTTTTTGGTTGCTGGATATTGTACGTCTTATCAACTTTCTTGAATTTTCGAAGGGTTACTGAAAATTACACATTCGAATAGCATTCTTTGACAGAATTGACAGTCAAAAGCCACGAACCCCTTAATCAGTTCTACTGATTCACTGATTTGTGACGAATTTAAATCCACAAATGATGGAATTGATATGCAAAGTTTTAAATGAGTCACATAATGTGTTCAAAATTTATTGTGGATAAAGGCATGCAGACAAACAGGCAGAAATAAAGGAAGAGAAGGTGTTCGCAGTGTGCGTCAGTAAAATCCTTAAAATCAGTGAAACAGTGAAAAAAGTATGTGAGTGATAGAAGCATGAAATACAACAAAGAAACCGACACGAAAGAAGTCATATTTTATTGTTTTGATCCATAAATTGCCTGTAATTAAGAGACATGAAAAACTGCTGTCCCCAGGATGTAACGACGGGTGTTTGTTTGTGCTTATAAATTGTACATAAATTGTCTATAAAGTGCCGGATCTGTAGAGAGCAACAATTACACACCATCAGTTCAGCTCAAAGATCCTTCAGTTATTCTGGCAAACCAGGAAGAAACAAGATTCTTTTTTAAAAAATAATTTTGGTTAGGAGGGTAAATTTATTTCCGGTTAATTTTTTTCCCCAAAAAATTACATGAGGATTTATTTGGCAATAGTAACTACCGTATTATCCCACTTAAGATTAGCGATGTGTTTTATGGAACAATGCTAGGGATTGATAGTAAATCCTGTATGTAGGATAAACATTGTTGATGTTTATCACTGCTGCATTTAAAACACTGAAGGAAACGGTGTGTATGATGCAATGGTACTCGTTCAACTCGTTGTAAACATACTCGTTCTTACACAGTCTGTTTTTGACCGATTTTTTAAAGACTAATATTAAACTATTTTTAACTCAAGAAGTGCTCCGACTACATTCCCCACCACCATAATATTTGAACATTAACTGAACACAAACAGACAATCATAATATTGTCTCAGAGAAGCTTTATAACCCATTAACCGAAACCGAATCTATTGGACTGCCGACAACGCCGGCGGGAGCAGCGCCGTTGAACTACGCCTTGGTCAAAAGGAGAACGAAGTGTCGGTTTTTATGACTTCCGTTTTTTTCCCCCTTTACCTTGTTTTACGGGTGCAGCAAAAATAAACAATGGCGGACATAAACGTCTCGTGTATTAATGGAAGAATATGTTTTTTGCGACGTTTGTTAAAAAACACCGACAACGATCATGTTTGTTTGGAAAGAAAACGCGGAAACTTTTGTGGCAGGAACGACTGACACGCTCATAGCGGCGGCCAAGGTAAACCTAGCTAGACCAAGAAATCGTTTGTTTGTTTTTAATCTCGTGAGAGGAGGTTTCGAGATAGAAGATCTAATATTTAAATTTTAGAATGGCTGAAACGTTCTGCTGAAACGTAATTTGTTCCCCTCCCCATCTCTACTTCAACAAAGATTTCATTGCTTTTTACTGCGGAATAGAAAGCGCTGCGAACTGGTCAACAGCACTTAGCTTTTCGTAACAAAAGAAACGGAAATTAGCTGTAAAGATTATAATGCATTAATTTGAATTCTTTACTGATAGTTTGTAAACGTCGGATTATACCTCTAACTGCTGCAGTACAACTACTTGGAGGTAGATTATCGCTTGCTGCGTAGTCACGTGATTGCTTTGACAAGCCCACTTATAGAGCAGCGTCAAGTGACGTCATTTTGGCTATGAGACACCATTTGGAGGTAATAGCTACAAGGTGCACTAGATTAAAATGTAAGGGAAAACAACGGCACTTCTAGTCAAGACAGTGTTTTGAGAGCCGATTTCTTAAGCTGAAAAGAACGTTGTTTTCTCCAAGAACAAACATCGCGCGGTATAGGCTTAAGAAATCCAGTTTAATAGCATAGGCTTCAGTAAGACGATCTTCTTTTCGCTCTCCAGTGCCCCTTGCAGCTAACCTAGTAGCTGGCGCCACCATAGAGTTATACGCAATAATACTACGTTGTGTCACTGCCCTATAGGAGTACAAAATAAAACCGTTTGAAAAACAATGTTTCGCCAATTGTCCAAACCGTGTGCAATGTCCGAAAAGGGCATAGCTCTTGACGGACCAACAGTGAGGTATCAGTGCTACGCTGCTGAACTTTGGTGATAAGTAGGCAACTGAAATGAACCCTTACACCTTTTCATAAGTCTTACATTTGACATTACAGGATGTCACATGACATGACAAGACACACTATAAGTATGGTAAATAGGTTTTTGAACAAAGGTTAATCAAGAAAAACAAGTCAAATGCAAAACACTATAAATCATCAAAACAAGTGAGTTTCCCTGAAAGACAAAACATGACGGAGAAAACTAATGCAGAAAATCGAAATAAATTACAAATCATAATAGACCACTTAATAACAGATCACTTCCCCAAGCTACATCCCAATTTTAAAAATTGAGGCACACTGGCACCTTCACAGAACGACCCGACCATCACAAAGTTTTTGGAGGCGTACGCTCGGAATGCTTGGTGAGACTACCACACAAAATTTGTGGTACAGGAATAACCTTACGATAATCAGTAGGCACCACAAAAGGGTTAAAGGGTTTAACGAGCGTTAACCACTCCTGGTCATCTGCCCGAAGCCCTAAGGCCCTATGGCACCACAAGACTAGAACACCGACAATGCACTCGAGAAGGAACTAGTGGTGAAAGAATCGTTGGATCACTGTTATGACGGAATAGCTGATCACTATCGAATGGATTTGGCAATGTGGGTATTGATGTGGGTATCATCTCAGTAAACACCAGCGTTGCAAATATCCGGCGTTGCTTTGGGAATGCCACCAGATTCAACGGCGCGCGTGCAATTTGTCCTCATGGCGTCATTGCATTAGCATGTCACGTGTCTGAACTAACTACCAAAGACTGCCAATTTCATGGATAAATATTCCACATATCCAGATTTTGAGGCACGAAAATCACGATACCAGCCAATTGGCCATCAACAAAACCTTCCTCTGGACTAGGCAGATTAGGTAGGTATTGTTTCAACTGCCTTCCTTGAACGGTGGCATTTACGTCTGGCAACAGTATATTTAAAAATGTTCGAAATTATCATTTCAGGAATAATTTAATATTAGTGGTAGAGTTGCAGTATGGCACTTACTAGGCAGCTGAAGGTTGTTGATAAGTCGTCACCTGAAATGGGTGATTATACCTTTTAATAACTTTTCTGTGTGACGTCACAGGGCGTCACATGACATGACAAGATACAATATAGGTTGGTAAGGAGTGAGTGACTGCAACGCCATCCATTGGCAGTTAAATAGAACTACTGCAATCTCTAGACAACACACTGTGCTCTTCTATTGTGGAAGCCGTGCCGATAGCATGATTATAACATGTGTTTACTTCCTGTTTGTACTCCAAGTTTGTACTCCGCTAGGCCATGTGATATCATACTTGCTGTTGACGTCCCAATCATCAATCATGAGAATTACATTCACCCGCTGTGTGTTGCCTTGGTTACGAACAAGCGCCTCCCGTATCGAAGTTAGGTTATTACTCCATGTATTTACTTCGTACACTACAAGCTACCATTCGTTAGACCACGTGATACCATAGTCGCTGATGACGTCACAACCGCGCAGTGGTACGGTCGCAGGCTGATTGTTGTTTGGGTACGTATACGCGCCTCCCGTAACTAACTGAGATAATTACTCCAAGGTGTAAACTGGTGTTTAACTGAGCCTTGTGTTTCATTCGTTCTTTTATCTTGTAGTTTAATAAATCTGAAAATAAAAATTCCACCCTTATCTCGAGTCAGCATCACTTGAATCCTTGATCAACATACGAAATTATTTGCCGAACGAATTCTTATAACATGAAACGTCAGTTGAGCAAACTATTTTGCAAGTCAGTCAGAATATTTTAGGACGGTGCCACCTAACTTGCTAAAACCCACCAGCAGCCATATAGACACAGCATTTAAATTTTCGACCCTTTGGGGTTTGGTCACTTAAAGACAAGATACTACAGCAATGAGTATGAACCCTTATAATAATTTAAAAAAAAAAGATATAACTTTTACGTACTTAACAAGCGTAACGTCTTAAAATCTGAAAATGTGGAGCACCTCAGAATCAGTGCATTCACTGATCGGCTACCTTGGAAAGTAATGTCACGGCCTGTTGGCTCATATTTTGTTCACTGGGGAAAATTAAAAAAGTTTTGCCGATATGTCCATATTCTTGTGCGGTTGTCAAGCATGGAGGTTCAACTGAACACACTATAGGGCAGTGACATAACGTAGTTTTATTGTGTGTAACTCTATGGTGGAGCCAGTAACTGGGTTAGCTGCAAGGGGCACTGGAGGGTGAAAAGAAGGTCGTCTCACTGAAGCCAATGCTATTAACTGGATTTCTTAAGCCTATGAAAAAAAACGTTGGAGAAAAAGTTTTTTTAAGCCTAAGAAATTCGCTCTCAAAGCAATGTCTTGACTAGAAGTGCCGTTTTTTCTGTTACATTTGAATCTAGTGCACCTTGTAGCTATTACCTCCAAATGGTGTCTCGTAACCAATATGACGTCACTTGACGCTGCTCTATAGAGGTTAGCGAAACTCAAGTTCTCTACAGGGAGCAAGAAGAGAAAATTTGACTACAACTCGGAGCATATTATATTTCTGTCAATAAACAAAGAATTACGAACACTGTCAACAACTTCCCCGGAATGGATAAAATGGCTTAACTTTTTGAATCCTCGCCAGTGAACAAAATATAAGCCAACATTCCGTGACGTCCTTTTCAAGATGGCCGATAAGTGAATGCACTGGTGTGGGAGTGCTCCTCGTTTTAATATTTTAAGTTTTTACCGCTTGTTAAGTACCTGAAGGTTATAGCTTTGGCTATATATTTTTATTATAAGAATATTATAGCTTTGGCTATTATATTATTATTATACTCATTTCTGTTGTATCGTGTCTTTAGGTGACCAACTTTTATTATAAGGGTTTACTCATTTATGTTGTACCACATAGGTTTTGCGGGTCGAAAATTAAAATACTGTATTTATATGTTTGCTAATGGGTTTTTGCCAGTCAGGTGGCACCATCCTAGAGAAAAAATGAAATTTCAGTCTTTTTTTTTTAATTCACACGAAAATGAGTCCATTTTGTAGTACATTACAGTGATCGTAATTACTTTCATGGATAAGGTACAAGAAAAAAATATGCTCATATGTTTTGAGTGACCTTGTCTTACTAAGAAAAACGACACACGGCTACTCGACTGAGTAGAATGAGTAGGCGACTATATTGAGTAGATGGTTAACCTTGCCTTTAACTCCGTCCTCCCAGCATGCTTAGCACACGTCCCGCGGCGTTTTTCTGACGGTTTTAAGGTCCCATTAAGGAAGTGATTACAGTCTCACCATCTGGCGAAATGTCTCCTGGGCCCAAAAAAGATGGACTCCATCCAGCCAACACCTCCACTCTCTTCTATTCCGAGTGTACTCACGAGTTGGGAACAATTTTGGATATTTTAAAGAAATATTTATGCTTTATAATGCTGTTGTTATTGTTTTTATTATTATTATTTTTTTTTTTTTTTGGTTGGCGCAAATATTTAGAAAAATTACGGGAATTATAGCGTCGATGCCCACTCTTGGCCGTTGTGGCTTTTGGTGGAACTGGGGGTGTAGTTGCAACATGCGCTTTATCTCTTAGCTGGGGTCGACAGCCATAATAAGTGCGCACCAAGACTGATTATCGATGGGCAACTGCCAGCTTCATAACCATTCCAGTGTGTCAGTGGTGTCCACGGGGGGAAGGGAGGGGGTTCAATATGAATAGCAAATGTAAACAATTGCAATATCATCATAATATATTATATAATTATTTAACAAGCCAAAAACTGCACAAATTAAAACACAACACCCGACGTTTCGAGCAGATCATAAGTCATTTTCAAGGTATAAGGAGCAAGAACAAACACATTTTAAACTTTACTTGACTTGAGCAGTTTTGTCGACATTTTTTACTTTTTTTGCAAATTAATGCAAGTATTTCTAGTTCTTGCTGCTTGTACCTTGAAAATCAGCTATGTTCTACTCGAACGTTGGGTGTAGTGTGCTTCATTTGGCTTGTTAAATAATTTTATACCACGGCTGTGACGTCACGCTAACTCAACGCCGTGCTTAATTTCCGTAGGTTAAATTCCGTTAACCAACACCGGAAGTGTGCGTCATCACAAAAAGTGTGGGTTATCAAGTTAACCAACACTTTTGCAGATAAACGACACTTTTAACACTTCCGGATCACGCGATCGGAAACACACACACATCTACAACCAAATACAACGTGCAAATAAACAGTAACGCATTAAAAACGCACGAAACTAATTACTTAAAAGGAATGAAATCGTATCCCTGCAAGCTGTCACATGTCTAGCCCACAACTATGCTTATCGAGTCCGCGTTAACTCCCCCTCCCTCCCTCCACAAACTAAAATGGAATGACATTCATTCATACCGACACCATATTACCGTTTTTTTTAACAGTTCTCAAGCTACAAACGCACAAAATGAATTACATACCTTCCCAGAATGTCCAAGCTTTATCCCTGCTGTCTCACGTATCGAATTATTCGCTCCAAACACGATAAACGCTTCGATAAACACGAGGAGGTTCCAGCGTAAACCCAGCTTGAATTGCTTACCGATGCTTTTGTCTAACTCCCCCCCCCCCGCCTCCCTTCACAAAGTTTGAGCGAAAGGACTCGTCCAGCTATCACACACTTCTCTCTCCACAAACTAAAATGGTGTGACCTTCATTCATATCGAGGGTACTGATGATCAACGTTTTCTTGAAGCAATTTTCACAAAACACAAACACGTTTTAATACGAGTTAGCTTGACGTCCCAACCGTGGTATAAAACAGTTATAGGTTAGAAGCGAGAGGTTATCGAATTTTAACCCACGGCTGCGATTATTGTCCCTGCTCTCGCATGCAAAGGTCTCGGGCTTCACCCTCGACCATTGCATACTCGAGCAGGGCCAATAATCGCAGCCGTGGGTTAAAAACCAATAACCTCTCGCTTCTAACCAATAACTATTACATACTTTGTTCAAGTGCTTGATTTTACTCATATTCACACAAAATGATCATACAACGATATGAATGAATTGTTCCTAACGTATTTTCCCTCCCCTTCGTAAAAAATACGGAAGAGGTTCCCCCTTTCTTTGAACGGTTCACCTTTTCCAAAACAAAGAATGCTGCAACATTCATTATGAAAGATTGTTTCCTTTTCCTCCTTTCTTTCAAGTTCCTGTTCATATTTCCCTTCGCCCCCCCCCCCCTTCTGTCTACGGACAGCACACTCCTACTATGAAATCGTAAAACTTTCGGATTGGAACCCCTATAAAGCGTTACAGCATTTGAATGCTTATGAAATTAATGAAATCTAGAAACTCTTTCTGCTATTGGCTTGTCATCAGCACTGAAAAATCAAGTTATTCGTTGAACTTATCGGTACTGTTTCTTGTTTTTAGAACACATAAAAAGCGTATAAAACTGTGTAGTTGGATCAAAGTTGGAAGCGTTAAATTGCTGTAAAGTTTTAATCGGTGATGCCAATCCTCTATGGGGTCATCAGCTTGAACCCTTTCGAGGAACTATGGTTTTTTTTTCCCCCCAGAAGATGTATATTATACCTTGATACATTTTGTTAGAGCATTTTAGATGTTTTTTTTTTAGCTGGAAGCAGTTCCTTTAAAAATATAGTTTTGGAAGTCACTTTCGTTTTTTTTTACCGCCTTTCTTGCTGTTTCATCAGGGTTGGTGATCTCCATCATGTTTTCGTGTTGCATGGCTTAGCAGTTTTGGACGTGTCTAAGCCCGGGAGGGTTTTGTATATTGGCTATAATACCGTCTCGATTTGTGCATACTACGTTATACCAGACGGCTTCTTAGACTTTGATGTCCATATCGACGCCAGGAGCTTCGTTTGTATGTTTATTCGATTCAAGTGGCCATCGAAAGACTGTACTAAAAAAAAAATGAAAGAGTGAAGAGGGGGGCGAAAAGGAAATGTGAGGCTACAAAATTCACCCATTGGAGCCAATGGAGCTGAAAATCCACCCCCCCTTATTCCCAAGGGGCATTCTTTCTTTCAGTTTGTGTTTCTGTACATACATTGATGTGGACAAATCAATACCCAAAGTATAGGTTGCTCGTTGAAGCGGTGAGGAGGGGGTTGTACCTCAATTCTACTATGATCACAAGGGGCTACCAAATTCGTTTTGAGGATGAGGGGAGGGTCAGAGAGGTTAAGAGGCATTGCATAGTCTTCAGTGTTTCCAGTGATTGAGTTTCCCATTGGGGCTATTTAGAGTCTTGTCCGTCTGGAAGAAAATATAGGGATATGGTGTTGTAAAAAAAAAAGAATAAAAAAAAGGCAAAAAGGGAGGGATTGAGAGGGATGGAAGAAGGGAGAAAGGAGAGGGGGAGGGGGTTTGAGGGAGCGGGGAAACACGGATTGGGGGAATAGGTTGCAAGTTTGCCAATCCCCCTATCTTTGGTGGCCGTGGTCATTTCGGAGTCGGTTTCCTCTGGCCGCTGGGTATTGGCAGTCCAACAAGATCCGAGCTGAATTATAGAGGTTCGGCAAATAGAGGTCGCCCCACGCCACCGCGTTTTAGGGCACCCTTCGCTTCGCCGTTCTTGTCTGTCCTGTCCGCTGGTCTGTCTGTCCGTCCTTTCGTCCATCCGTCGTCTTCCGTCTCGGAATGTAGCGTTCGGCCGATCGTGGTCATCCCGACTCCAATTGCACGTGCCCAGGCTGGCCTCGGGGTCTCGAAAGATTCCAACCAATCGACCATCATCCCTTCGCCGTCCGGCAAAAAGACAAGGAAGATCGTAATCGGATACAGCTATAACTCGTTGGTTACCAAAAGACAAAAACAAGGATGGAGTGATCATGTATTTGGGATGAAAGGGTAATCGGGATACTCCAACATTAACATAAAACTTCTGTGCATCGTACTGCAAGACAGTCGAAAGCGTTAAGTAAGTTGTTGTTGTCGTTTAGAAATCCACTCCAATCCAACCATTGTATCCGCAACACGAAATAACCCCTGCATCAATTTAAACATTGATAGAATTTGTACATTTTGCTAGCTTATGCCTAGAGGTGGGTTTAACAAAGCAAATTTAAAATCGGACATGGTGAGGAATTGGCAAGATGAAAAAATGCACAGGTGGTGCGTGCTGCTCACTTATTTGCTCACCAATAGAGCAGCGTCAAGTGACGTCATATTGGCTACGAGACACCATTTGGAGGTAATAGCTACAAGGTGCACTAGATTAAAATGTAACGGAAAACAACGGCACTTCTAGTCAAGACATTGCCTTGAGAGCGGATTTCTTAGGCTTAAAAGAACGTTGTTTTCTCCAACAACAAAAATTGCTCGTTATAGGCTTCAGAAATCCAGTCTAATAGCATTGGCTTCAATAAGACGATCTTCCTTTCTCCCTCCAGTGCTCCTTGCAGCTAACCCAGTTACTGGCTCCACCATAGAGTTATACACAATAATACTACGTCGTGTCACTGCCCTATAGTTTCTGAAGCGCGAAAATTTCTGCCAGCATGAATTCTCACCTGGACTCGTACATTTGATGCTTTCCAGTTTCCAACAAGAATTTTTCAAATTTGCGGATGCTTCGTATGCTGAAAAGCCAAAGTCGGAAAACCGCTCGTCGCAACCGCCGTCAACGCCATCCAGCGATGCGCTACCAAAGCAAATGGACAAAGAAACAAGATGAGCCACAACGATGTTCGCAATGCAACACGGGTTGTTCGCCATCGTTTCGCTCTATTTTGTCTATTTTGACCGTGTAACTGATGACGCCCTAATTCATTTGCTTTTGAGGTGTGATTAGTTGAAGTTTATTTTGTGACAATATCACGGCGGTGTATAAGTTTAAACATACAAAGCGTCGTAAATTGCAAAGAGGTGGGGGGGGGGGGGGGATCAAAAGTTTGATAATGTCCCTTTCTTTGGAGGGATGGCTCAGATGGCATTTGAGCGGCGTTCGGGACTTGGTTGGTTTGAATCCCAATCACGTCATCTCAGTGAAATACTGTAAGTCCATAATAACGAATTGGACCTTTGCTATTTTTTGTATGATTTTCAGTGTTGTGTTGTTGTTTCCTTTACCCCTGCATTGCCCATTTTCCCTAACGATTGTATGGACACCATCAATGTTTGATCAGTCGACAAATCTACATTATAATGCTAGATGCTGGCTGAGCTGATAAGAAAAGAGCCGATAAGAAAAAACATAAAAGGCCGTACAATCAATTCCCCCCTCCTAACGCCCGCATTGCAAGTGGACTCTCCCATTCTACCGGCCCCGTGAAAGAAAGAGCAGCCAGGCAGGAGTAGTCGATCAAGACCGGGCACATACGTCGGCGAACAGGTTCAATCTGAATTTTTCACATGTGGCTAATACAATATGCCACACGAAGAAACACTTCGCGGTGCACCTTGCCATTATTTGAGCTACGTGCACCTAAACACGGGAATTAGCCAAGCGCCCACAGCTCTGCTCAGCTCTGCTTAACTGTTGAAACCGGATCAACGCAGTACGCTGGTCATGTGATGTAAATCTCGGCTCCAGTGGGTATAAAAGCTTGCAGGAACAGAGGATCCTCAGTTGGTGTTACGAGGAGCAACTGAAAGGTTGGTCGTTTAATACTGCTTAGGGTCAGTCTGAGTGATTAAAGACCTGAACTGATGGCCTAATCAGTGTTACTCTGGGTATAGTCCCCTAGTTATACCGTAAGGAATGAATTGGAATTGAGTTCTGAACTTAAAAACCTCTCAAATCGTCCATTCCCGAGCACTTACACTTTTATCCAATTCGCTCCAACCCCAAAGTAAAGTTTTTTTCTGAATGTAACATTTCTCGAACCAAGATAGTATTTGTAAAAATTATGGAATATGGAACTTTAATAATTGTTAACCAAGGCAACGGATCCAGGCCCTTTGGGCTCCGTGTTTGAGTAAGAGCTTTTCCAGCCGTCTCTTCCCTCCCCCCTCCCCCCTCCCCCCACAAAGGGTTATCGTGGTGCAGGCGTCATCCTCAAGCCCACACAAGAGAAAGTTACTGCCACAATCATGACGTTTGGCCTTTCTCGCTGTCCGAGTTCTGATGAAAAGTCACGTATGGTCGATGTTTTCTCAGCCTAGTAATAAGCAACGAGTCTTGTCCCTTCACTTTATCTTCACTTTGTGATTCATGCCTTCCGTTAAATATTGTAAAATGCTTTTTAAAACGTGAAGCTTTAAAACCGAAACACTAAAAGCAATGTGCAACACATTGCACATGGAATTTCAGGTTGGTGTTAACCAAGTTACCTGAAAAACACTGCGCGATCAATTGTGTGCCTTCAACTTGACTATTGTGAACAGTAACCCAGATTTGAGCGGAGTTTTTTTGTATCGCCAGCGCTCGGGTGTCACACCAGACCAAGTTGCCGATTGTTACGATAGCTGTAAAACGTTTCTCTCTTCTGGGTGAAAGGAGTAGAGGTGGTAGTGGTGGTGAGTCGGGAGGGGTGGCGGCGAAGACGGACGCGTGCATGGTCGGGTGGGTGTCATTCGCCCCCTGATGAATCTTCGTGTCACGTGGCCCGGACGCCCTGACCGGCTTGCGTGGGCGGGAGGAGGAAATAGCCGCAATGAACCGAGCCTGACACGCAACCGACCGTCGGTCCGTACACCCAGCCAGCCCGGCTCAGCTTGCGCCATTGGCCGAATATCAAGTGGTTGGAAATCTCATTGCTTGTGGTGGAGCTGTTCAACCTTGGGACTTAGAACGAAAAAGACTCTTTAATGCAAATATGGCAACGGTCGAATGCCAAGTCAGTCTCCGGAAAAAAGGAAAAGGTCAAAATGAGGGTCAAGTTAGGAGACTGCGGACGATTTAGTCCAAGACTCAACTGAGGAATGGGAAGTAAGCTACTGCTGCAAGGGAGGATAAGAGTCCATGAGAGAGACCCACCGGGGGACGGGAGGGGGGGGGGGGGTGATGTTGGACGAAGAAGCCACACCCTTGTGATACTAAACAGGAAACTGGTGACAGTAGTTTGTCTGGCGTTTAACATGACAAGTGATAGAGGGTGACAAAATTCCATCTTTTCAGTGAAAGGAAAAAACGGAAAGACTCCAAAAGGGACCGACACTATATGATAGAAAACGCAATTGTGAAGTTTTCAAGTCTGGGATTTAGTCCAAGTCGTTTCTTTGACCGTTGATGAGTCAAAACTGAGAGCTTAGCAGCTAAATTATGCAGATTCACCCTAATTTAAACACCTGAGCAGTTGGTGTGCCTTGTCGTGAGTCTTCCCTTAATTTTCCACAATCTAGGATTGCTGTTATGTAACCAGGAAACCCCACCAGTAATAATCAAATGAAGGTGGGATGGGAGAGGGACAGTGAAAGCCGAGTTAACCAGGATGGTCTGAAAGAGCAGAATGACTGAACTTGAATTGAATGATGCTTCTTGCGTAGCCTAGCTATGTATCGAAAACTAAACTGGTTACGGATTCCAGCTAAGTTCATTCGCTGTTTGAAGTCGCGATATCAAACAACGTTACCATCATGCCACCGAATAAATAGTCAAAAAATAAAAAATAAAGTTTGGAAATTCACTGTGCAATTTTTCTTTTTTTTTTTTTAAATTTGAAATCAGAAGCATCAATCGGAGGGATGAACTTGACGTTCGATATAACGACTTCGAACGGCGAAAAACTTGGTGGTAATGAACAACTTTTTTTGGGAGGGGGGGGGGTATTACCACCAATGTCTGTATTGTTTTTTTATGTTTATTGTTGCCAGTTACTTTGTTTTTTAATACGAAAATAATTCTTGCTTTCGTAGGATTATACCACATACCACGTAATGCGTGTTCCTTATGAAACTATTCTAATTGCAAACTTCAGTAAAAGGTAGTGCCCTGACTTTAATACAGTAAAATTTAATGTGATTAACGTTGGTCAAGTCACTCATATGGTGCACCAGCACAACTATTATTACCACATGTAAAATTCGACTAAAATAATGATGTAATGGTGTTTTTTTTCTAATGAATTTATTTACAGCAAAAGACGGTAGCGTTAGCTGTGCCAGTACATGGAAAAAGCACAGAATAAAAATGCGCAAGAAAAAGCAAACTACAAAAAGACATATAAAAGAGAATCAAGAAGACAACAGTGGGCGAAAAAGCTCACAAAATTTGTAACAAATTGACAAAAAAAGCACAAATCAGGTATCAAAGGTTCAAAAAGAAAATTCGGCAGAGCAAACATGCAGTGAAAGGCAATCAACAGCAATCAACAACACCACAACTCCTTCCAAAAGTCACTCTCAACCAACCAGAGCCTCAGTTTTTTTTTTTTTATTAAAAATTGCATTATGGGGGATAACACGTAAACTGAGCGGCAGTCAGTTAACAGTTTACTAGCCCAAAACAAAACTTGTTCAGGATCAAACGCCAAGCTCTTTCGACAAGCTAATCCCACCGAGTAATAGTTCGAAGGTTAAATGAAATATATGAAAATAGCTTACTGCATAATTTTCAATTATTTCATTTAACGTTAGAAGTCTTAGTCTGTGGGGTTAGCTTGGCGAAAGAGCTTGGCGTTTGATATCACGACTTTACACGGCCGAAAAGCTTGGCGGGAATCCTTAACAAGTTTTGTTTTGGGGTAGATATCAGACATTTTTTGTCCAAATTGATGCAATCCATTTTTTTTTCTTAGCAATTTTGATATGAAAACACCAATCTAGTTTTCTGGTCCATTTTTATTTTTTTTGGCTATCGTTAGATTTTGAAGACAGCAGTCACTTTTTTTCAAATAATTAGTATTTCTTATTAGTACTGAAGTATCTCCTTGCAAAAGCACGGATTTATTTAATCAGTTTGGCATTGTTGCATAATAACAATGTTTAAAACAATGTAAAACAATTAATTTGGTCGTTTGTAGCTCCCTAACCCCTGTACCAATTGACCAGTCAGAAAAGTCATATGAAAAGGGCACATCATGAGGGATAACATGAAAAACCGAGCGGCAGTCAGTTAACTCTCGAAATGTTGAAATCTTCGAGATTATCTGCAGTCCCCTTTTCCCGGCGTTTCATCATTTACCGCCTGGAATACGAGATAAGCAAAATAGGGTGGGTTTGTTGGTATTTTGCCGTCACGCCGCCGCCTCGTATCGGAATACACTTTCGTGCGTCATTGTGGTGCCATAGCCCATTGTTTTTCTGGGGCCGATGTCCACGAAACGACAACAAGCAAGAATCTGTGCTGTTATCGAATAGCGATAGAACAGATGCCGCTCTGACTCATTTTCTTTGGAACGATGACAAAATTTTATCGATGGCTGATAGTCGATCGAATTTGGCTTCGATTGCGTGGGTGTAGCGCGAGTAGCACGCGCTTGACCACGTGGTGAGCATGCGGGAAGTAGGAGTTTGACCTCACAGGCAGTCGAATCCTTATCGGTCGTGGCAGGTGATTGTGGCAAGGCAATAATAGAGATCAGAGGTCGGCAACATGACGCGTTTATAGACTGCTCGTAGACAGCGCGTAATATGCCGATAGGATCGCTTGATATAAGTGAACACTGCACGAGGTCACCTTTGACGCAAAGCTGACGTTAAAAGAAAAAAAAGATTTTTCTTATAATAACGCAACGAAAATTAAATTCTTTGCTTCTTATAAACTTTGAGTCAATCATTTACGGCCGCATCACCCTTTTTAATGTTCAACTAGCCACATCGCTTGCTCCGTTGGCGTCGTCTCGCCTGGCTCGAGGAGGTTACTGATTCACATACTAACTAACTGATATTTCATGCCCATAATAAATTTTGCATTTGCACGTCAGCATTTCACCTACATCATTCAAAACATACGATTTGTTTGTTTGCATGTTTGTACGTATTCTGCTCCAGAAGTAAATAGCCATATTGGCACCAGTATGGGTTTTGGAGGGCATAACTACAAGGTGCACTACAGAAAAATGGAGGGAAAAACAACGGAAGAGCTGATTTCTTAGGCTTAAAATAACGTTGTTTTCTCCAACAAAAAAAATCGCGCGTTTTAGGTCAAAAAAATCGCTCTTCACAGCATCGGCTTCAGTATGACGCCCTTCTGTTTCTCTCTGCAGTGCCCCTTGCAGCTAACCCATTAAGGCTCCAGCATAGAGTTATATACAATAATACTACGACGTGTCACTGCTCTATAGGCCTAACCGAAGCGCAATTTTAATCCTGATCTTTCATTTGGTCCTGCTCCCATCTTTGTAGGTGACTTGGTTCAAGAGGAGTAGAGATACAAACACACTCACAAACACACAAACAGACACGTGCGTCATACGTTTTTAATGATGTAGATGAGTAAATACAAAAAAAAAAAACAACAAAAAAAAAACAATTAGCACGCCCGAACAAAGGAAGAATAATAAAAGGCTACACACGACGCTACTTTCTAGGCGAAATATTTTTCTGTGTTCTTCAGTCACGTTGTCTAGTTCCCGTTCATTACACTACTGATGATTCAACTGTCATAATAATTTATCATGATTTTCAAGCCCTTTTCCAGTCATGGAATTTCATTATTACTTTCCAGGACATTTCCAGGATTTAAAGGACTCGCACGAACCCAGAATGGCCTGATATAGACGATTAGTTTTTAAACATTTTCCAGCGATGTCATTTAGCCAAGTAGATCTTGCGACAATCATTATATAGCTGATGTATCGTTTGCAAAAGTAAAAATGATAAAAACATCTGAAGACAACAGTAAGGTTTCACTTCGACTAAACAGTACAGCAACACTGTGGTATCCGAGACCTTGCCGGAATGTTTATTTGTGTCCCTTTGCTGTTTTGACTTCCGACCAGTCAAACCTTACCTTATTAAGGAAAATTGGAAATTAGCCAACAGCGAAAATCATACACAAGAAATAACGTAGTTCAGTAAGCCACCTTTATGCACTTGGGTTTCGTCGGAGTGGCATGACCCGGATTCAAACCGGCTACCCAGTTCGCCCCAGATCACTTGCATAGCGCATTAATCATCAAACGAGCCCCTTACCTTAAGCATCAAAAGAGTTCGTTTTTGTTTTCTAATGTACTATGCTTTCAAGTTCAGTAATGCATCTCCGTCGGTTTTATTGAGTGCCGCTCTATCGCTAAAATCACTTTGCAGTGAAACCCTGGACTTCCTGCAGGACACGGGGTACTGTTCTGTCCTTAGACCACACATGCTGGAATCACTTACCAATAAAACTGAAAGCATCTTTCTCAGCCATGGCTACGTCCTTAGGCTTAGGTTAATGCTATGGTGGTCAATCAGCGTCAACTATACTAACCAATATTATTATACAAAGTGATTAATGTTAAGAATTATAGATAGAGTATGTATAATTCTACTATAAATACAAATTGAATCCTTGACCTTTGAGGTCATGGTTTCCATTATGGTATTTTTTGTTTACGTGAGGAGGGGGGGTGGGGTGTTACGTTATTGTGCCTTTTAGGTTAAATTTTTAGTTTTTGTTACTGAATAACTTGCGAATATTAATCTACCAATCTGAGGTTAGCATCATACTAAAGCTCGCGAAGAAACCGTTAAACTGGTGTATTGGAACGTCAAAATCGGTCCATTTTTTGGTTAAAGGGACATAAACCCCAGTTGGCTTTCCTGCATGTCTCAGTTTTGCGACATTAGTTCAAACGCATGTAAATGTTGCCAACACATTCATTTTCTTGTTTTTTCTTGCGTGCGAGGTGATTTGGCGACATTAACTCTAATCTGTGAAAATGTTGCCAACTGCAATCTCATCGGGTCGCACAATATACCGGAAGGTTTTATGTCCTTTTAAGTTATTTAAAAATCAAGCATCGGTATCAACGCAGCCATTTTGAACAACAACAACAACAACAACAACAAAATGTTCGTGCGGTGAGGGGTGTGTGTGGCGGGGGTAGGGTCAGGGCCGGATTAAGGTTACTCAAGGCCCTAGACAAAATTCTTGAGGGCCCCCGCCACGTAAGCTCCTCTTCCACGTAAGCATCTTCTTCGAGGGGCGAATAAAGAAAATTGTGGGGAAGGGTAAAAACTTTTGTATTTTTGAATTTTACTTGTCAGTTCCTTCTCATCTTACCTTTTAGAATTTTGACTGCTCATTATTTTCTCCTTATTCTACCAATTTTTTTTTTTTTTTTTTTTAGTTTTGAGTGTTAAACATTACAAAGGAAATTTTGTTCTAAGCTGAAAAAGTTTTCAGCAGGGCCGGGGGCCCTTTAGAAATTTGGGGCCAAAGACAAATGTCCCTGCCTTAATCCGGCCCTGGGTAGGATGTGCGGGGGAGGGTGGGGGCTCGCTTCGTGTGGCGGGGTGTGCGAAACAACGTCCTTTTTGGTAACGGCCATCTGAACCTACAAAAGGATGTCCACCTCCCACTTGTTTTGGTTTTCCCGTCATTCGTTGTTTACAAGGTAGCAATGCTTTTCCAATAAGCCCAGTGCGTTGCATTTTATCTTGTACTGAGGTTTGTGTCAAAGCATTTCGAATGTTTTATCCCAGTTCAGTGTCGGCATGTAGCCTCATCACAGTTGCACGATTTTGTTATAATTGTAGCAGTCTTCGTCTTATGTTCTTTCTGTTCTGGTGCGCAGGGTCCCGTGAGGTCTTAAAAGTTCCGCAATAAAGTTAAAGGTACATGCATCCATGTTGGCTTTCTGTATGACTCAGTTTTGCGATATTAGTTCAAACGTATGTAAATGTTGCTTAACACATTAATTTTCTTTTTTTTTTTGTCTTTCGAGCGAAATGATTTTGCGACATTAACTCTAACCTGTGTAAATGCTGCTAACGCTAGTCTCAACGGGTGGCACGACATACCGGAAGGATTTATGTCTCTTTAATTGGTCAGCCATCGGCTTTTGTGATGAAAAAACAGCACAGTTTTGTTCCACGAAGCAAACAGTCGGTTTTAGAGACTGGCCTTGAAACACAAACACTAATCACTATTCACTTAAGTAATTATCAGCAATTATGGGTCATTACCCCGTTCGACAAGTAAGAACTTTTGGAAACATTTGCCAGCCTTAGAACACTCCGTGAGTAGCAACAACTTTTCCACGTGGACGGACGTTCCATTCTTTGCAACTTGTAACTTGGCTTTTGGCGGGAAGCGTGTTATAAATGGAAAGGACGTTTTACCGCCAGAGACACTCGCAAAAAGTAGCTACAAGCGACAGAGATGCTCTTTGTCGTCTTGTAGGACAAATTCAAGTTGATCGATGTCACGTTTTAAATAATTGTAAAGAAAGACGTCTTTCCCTGGACACGAACCCAGGAAGACCTTCCGTTTCTTAACCGGACGCTCTACCAAATATGCTATCGGGGTACACCCAGGAAACAACCGAACGTGGAAGCAGTTCAATCTTTACTTATTTACTGTTTATGCGCTTGCATCAACTTCTAGTGTGGCGACCAAGGAGCGAATTGCTTCCCCTCCGTGTTGTTTTATGGTTGTGGCCATTAGGTCACCGCTGCGAAACAGTTGAACAGGGTCTGCCCCGATACCGAATTTGGTGAGTCCGGCTAGCATAATTTTTTGTCGTAAACTGTTCAGCAAAACTCGTTACATAGCTCTCATGCAGCCCAGCATCGTACAGAAAAAATTAGTTTAATCCGACTTAATTCACTTAACCTAACCTAACCTAACCTAACCTTAGTACGACAAAAACTGATGAGCAATAAAGACAATTTAAACACGATCACCACTAGTGGGTGCTAAGTAACGAAGTTTCGCAGCGAGACCTGTTCCGCCTATCTGAACTGTTTACGAAAAAAAAAATAGGCGTCCGGCTAGTCTTGGAATTCGTTTCCCAATTGGGACAGTTGTCTTTCTACCTATAGCTCATTAGCGCATCATGTAATCCCACAAGGCTTGGTTTAACCACAGCCACCTACAGTAAAGGTCGGGTCAGATCAAGACAAATTAGGCAAGTAAAATCAACCATTGACATAGAAGAAAGCGCAAGTTTGCTAGGTGCTGCCATCTCTACACCAAGCGGCGAAATTTCAAACAAACCCACCAGGGTTCCAAATTCTGTCAAGAGATGACGCCACTTGGCAAACTTGCTGCGTTGTTATTTGATTCGCCGTTTTGCGGAGCATTGTGGGAGGCAAAGATGATACGGCCTTTACTGTAAGTGGCTGTGGTTTAACTCATTTACTTTTGTGATTTATTTATTTTGGATATTTTGTCCGACTGTTGTCGCACGACCTCGTATATCGAAGGCGGTTCCTTGTTTCCAACAACTTTAAAAAAATCGTTGCGGGCATTCCCACGTACACTTTCCAAATCTAAATAGTCACTGGGCTCTAGTTCCCAACTACCGTAAATCGCCTTTTAAGCACCCTTGGGTTGTTAAAATTAATTCGATAAAAACAAGGGGTGGGCGCGGTGGACGCGGTACGGCAGCTACCGCTACAGCCGTGCCACTTTTCGGCCGTAAGAAACGCTGATATTGCTGCAACCTGATTATCCTGTTTTTTTTTTCTGCTCGTGAATTCAACTTATAAATAGTAGCACAACTCTTTTTTTTTTTTAAATAAGGTGTGAAGTAAATGTTCACACTTCCTGACTCAAATGAAAATTTGTTAAGACAATTTATTGCGTAAAAGAAACTAATTCCAAAGAAATAACGTGGTAAAGGAAATATTACTCAAAATGTTACTAGTTCTACAGGCAAATTCGACAACTACAGCCAAACAACCGTCCATTAAACTAAATAGAGCGTTTGTTAAAAAGCTTGAATTTTATAATCGTAATAAGATCTGTTATTAGAAAGATCTTTGATTTGGAGTTAAATAATGACTTTCTCAGTGTGACAATTATTGAACTTGACGGGCGCACCGCTAGCGTGGTCCTTGATTTTCTTATTGTCATAAGTCGATGCTATCATGCCGCAAACATCCATTCTTCGTGTCGCGAGGCACGAGGAGAGATTATGCTGCCGCGTCGTTGCCATGGTTACTAAGTATAGACAACTCGAAAGCCGCTTGCTCCAGTAAAGGGGAGAAGCAGCCAGCAGATTTAGTATTCACCATATATAAAAGCTAGTGAGCGTGAAAATCTAATTTGCGAGTTGGTGCATTAACGTGTCCTTATACTAGGGTTGTTTATTTGAATGGGAATGTGCGTTGTAAAATACGCAGTGAAGAAACTGAACGAGTAATTACTTCGAGCCAATAGCCAACGAATTTTTTTTAGCGGAAAAAGATCATTAGAGAAAAAATTAATATTGAAAAAAATTATTCGAGCATGTGGGTAGATCGGACGAAAGCACTGATCGGATTCTTCGGCTTTGGATATTTTTTTTTCTTTCTGTAAAATGACCTTAGTCTAATTTTGTCCATTCTAAAGCCTCGGGTGAAGCGACGTGAAGTCCGGCTAAACGACGAATATTGAAAATTGTCATACGATCTGCCGTTTGCAACCAAAACCTCCTTTTTTTTTTCAGCCTATCAAGTGACCCAAGTGTACGAGAAAGATGAAAAGTGAATTTAAAAGAAATTATTCATTTTTTAAATATATTTCTTGGAGCCTTAGGATATCTGAAACAAAACAATGCTCGTATAGGCGAATGGCGAAATGAGTCTATATACTAGACGGTTTTGAAGGAGAAGAACGTAAGTAAGGGACGGGGATAGGGATTAGAACCGGAACGTCTGCGATCATTGATAGAGGGGGTGAGTGGGGGGAGGGGGGGTTAGGGTTCGTATAGATACTGGAATATACTTGAAATTTATTTTTGATACTGGAAATACTTGAATTTTTAAACTCAAGCTAAAGTAATTGTTTTTTACCTGTTACGAACTTACATCCCCTTTCCTTCTGATAATTAAAAAAAAACATTAGCTCGGTTTACATCGCATTATTTCATTCCGTTTCCCTCTTAAATTACGTTAGACGAAGGATGCATTACTAGTTTTGTGAGCTCTTATAAGGGAAAATTATTCAATCATCCACTCAACGGAACTTAGTTTCTCTAACCTCTATATTATAATCCTGGAGGTCGGCTAAAAGGAAGGCTACAGGGAAAAGGGAAGACTAAAAGGAAAACCACTTCTCCCCTCCTCGCGCCCGCCTTGAAAATGCACTCTCCCACTCTAACTGCATGGAAACAGGAGGCAGGCATGAGTGGTCGATCAACTCAATAAAGGTTCAATCTGACAAGTCGTCAGGCTGAACAATCACTTCTCCCCTCCTCGCGCCCGCATTCCAAATGCGCTCTCCCATTCTACCTGCACGCAAACAGGAGGCAGGCATGAGTGGTCGATCAATCTGACAAGTCATCGGGAAATGTGCCGGAAAAATGTCCCGGGAAACGTGTCCGTAAACTTAATTCATGACCGGCCCCGTGCATAGCACGGGCTTCCTCTAGTATAATTATATTCTTCTGTATTCATGTTCATGCATGCGGAAATAAATAAGGCTCAAGGCGGGTTCGAAGCTGCCCTTTCGAGAAACATGCTGTCCTGAAAATCTTTCCCCAATGCTTCCCTCCTTCCAGACGAGTGGTGCCATTGGTTCTTACTTAACTCTTGCAAGTAGTGCTTAACAGTTAGTAGTCTTGATTTACACGATCTTATTATGCAGATATATCAGAATGTCTGAGCGGGGAACTGAGTCTATAACTGTAATACATACAGAACCCGACAAGCCAAATTAACGAATCTAAGAAGCCAAAGGTCGCAGGTTCAATTCCCCATCCAGGCAGTTTGTCTTATAATGCAATAGGATGCGGATGTAGGTTCGTCGACCACCTCTCAACTTACTCATCTTGCATTCATCCTCCTCCATGAATAACGAATTTAAGCTTCTGCTTGATTATACAAAGAATGCACTGTCATGACGTAGAAATGTTCGATTTCGTTAAGCATCACGAATTCTACCCGGCAAATACTTTGCAATCAGCTCAAGACGAATTAAGTCATTTATGCTGCTTAATAACCTATAGGATTACTGTTTTCGCTTGATGAATCCGTCATTATCTGCCGACGACTAGTTTTAATCCCGACTTCCCAGGAATCTTGACCGAAGTTCGATTTCGAGCCCACTAGAGTCCGACAGGTTTTAGCCGCTTGACGTGAACGCATGAAGGTGCCAAGCAAGCCTTGTTTTTTTTAACTGCTTATGCATTTTATGCATAAAAGCAGTTATTGAAAGACAGCTGGATGAGAAGAGAAAAAGAGCTCGCGTCGTGACGTCACGAGTCGTTTATTCGAACGGATCAGTCGTATCACTTATTAGCGTCAGGCCGGAAGTCCCAGAATGTCAGTCGATTAACCATGATTTTCGATGAGAACAAATTGTAGGCCAGCAAATTGTAGGCTTTGTTAGTGAGCAGTTTATGATGAAATCGTTTGCATATGAAGGGTTCTAGGTCCTTGGTCAAGAATTATTCCCAATTATGCGTCCGTATGGAAAAGAGGTTGAACCGGAATTAAACTAGTTCGTTTCAGGTTTTGACAACATCGCACGGAAAGCGGAGTCCTATCTGTCGTTCTTCTTTGGGCGAACCGATAAAAAAATTTTAAAAAATGACGGCTACTTTGCAGTTCGCCGGTAACTGTCCCAGTAGTCTACGCGCTTTGACAATTCTTGTAGTTATGTCGAACAAATAGCTCCTGCTAATCAGGTAATCTGATCATTGTATAATCGGTGGAAGTTATCGGAATATTATTAAACAGCCTGCAGTATCAATTCAACAAACATATGAACAACGGGGTAGTGCCTAGCTGTAGTACGGAGGAGCCGGGATATTTTCCTACGATGACGGATTTGGATTGGAAGGCAGTGCTAGATGTTAAATAAAGGCAGAATTCCGAATTCATTATACGATTACTTTCGATACAAAAATATTTCGTTCTTTGGAGAAAATGATAACTAAGAAACTAAGGGAATCCCCAATCCATTGGGTTTTACACTTTTGCGTTGCTAGACAAGGTTAGGTTTTTTTGTATCAATAAAGGTCAGCTGGGTCTATGTTAAAATCTTAACTTTGACAGCTCGTGACCGTCCGTCATATGTTAAAAGTATTTTCCCACCAAAATTGAAACCAAGCCTTCTTGATTAGTGAGGTCTGTCTTCTAGCAGTATAAAATTCTTGGTGTGTTGTTGTTGTTGATTGTGTTATTGTTGTTGTTGTGGATGTTGTTGTTGTTATTTGTTTGTGTGTTTGTGTTGTTGGTTGTGTTGTTGGTTGTGTTGTTGTTGTTTTATTTTTGTATTATTGTTGTTGTTGGTATATCAAACCTTTGTTTGGGCTTCTCTACAGTTACGACTTAGACCCATGGGCGTAGGTAAAAATCATAGCTTTGCCTTCGTGCTGCTTCGATGGGAAAGTTTTAACAGAGGTATAGCCGCAACTACCGCTACGGCCCCGCGTAGTACCGGAACAAATAAGATGCTATATTTAGTTAACTTTCTAATTAGGCCTGTATGCGCCACATTAACGACGCATTGTTAAAATCTGTCCTGAGATGGCTATGTGTGTGTGTGTGGGCGTTCTAAATTTCAATAGTTTGGTAGTAATTATCCTGAGATAGCAATTCTAAAAGACCAATGTGGTAAAAATTAAAATGGTATGATTGATCACTGAAGAAAAAATATACGATGTGATGTTAATATATGAAACCCAGGCTGAATGCATCCAGTGTCATGCAGGTATAATATGAGTCAAAGTTGCGGTTAATAAGAATTTTTCCAAACACAAGTTCACCTTTTTAAGTGCTGTGCTGGTGTAAACTCGAGCCAAACACAAGGTCAGGTTTAAGTATTAACAAGAATTTTATAAAGGAATACATAAACTGTTTATGCAAAAAATTTGCAACATTATTATTTTCATAGACGAAAGACAAAGCTCTCTATTGGGCTAAAGTTTACATTAGGCACATAGGCCTACTCGATATCTTTACGAAATTGATTCAAAATGGCTCCAACATTTTCCTAAATACAGAGACAGTTAGTTATAGAGCGTGGAAATGTGTTAAAACGACTTAAAACAGTAGATTTGTAGCGCCACAATCCGTACGTCTTTACGGTGTTTGCGTTCGCTCGCAGGGCCGGCAGGGCACCTTATATTTTTTTTTCGTAAACATTATCGATATGCGGGTTGTTATTGTAAGTTTCATGTGGTTTTATGTGGTTTTGTTGTTATTGTCAGTTACGTTATAGGTTAGCTAAGTTTGGGGTATGGCATTTCTTACTGAGGTAGTTAACTGGTTGGGGTTTGGCATTTCATACTGGGGTAGTTAATTGGTTAGGTTATGTTAATGATGATTTCACGAGCTTCCGCAATTTGGAAACAATTTGTAATGCCTTCCGTGAAAATAAAAGGTAGGTTTTTTTCTCTTTTTTCGAATTTTGGGGAAAGGTTCGTAAAGGGAACATGGGAAGAAAACGGGCTCTCGTCAGATTTTTTTTTTTTTAATGGACTAAGAATTACCTGCTGAGTAATGTTTTCCTCTTCCATTTTTAGGGCAAACGCACCGTTTAGCCGTGGTAAAGGTCCAAAGTTAGCACCGCGCCGCGCCGGAAAGCATGAAACTGGGTGAAAGTCCGGCAAGTGAAACGGCAAACCCCAACCAGTTCGTTACCTCAACTGAAATGCCGAAGCCGGTTCCTAACCAAACCTAACCTAACCGACAATAACAACAAAACCACACAAAACTGACATTAACAACCCACCTATCTGAACTGCTTACAGGAAAAAAATATCATCTGGAAACATGGGAAGAAAACAGCCTCTCGTCGTCAGCGCAAAGAGTGCGGCTTTCAAAAATTTTGGCCGGCAAACGAAGCCTTTGCCCCAATAATTTTATGGGAAAATGTTGTTCAGTTGATCATTTTACGTCATTCTAGCCCAACGAGAGATCAATCGGTGAGGAGCCCTTATTCTTCTCATAAGCCGTGTAAAGTAAACTTGTTCCCGCTATTGTTCATTTTACTATCGAAAGTGATCGTGGAATGAATTTATAATTCTTCCTTTATTGTGTAGCGCTGCCCCTGCTTTTTAAATCCGTTAGCTACGCACCTAGTATGCACTCTCCCGTTGCTTCACACGTTTGTCGAATTGGTACTACAAAAACGGTTACACTAAAGAATCGTTTGCAAAATAATTACCTGATTAGCAGGAGCCGCATAATTACCCGAATTGCCAAAACGCATAGAATACTGGGACAGCCTTGCCGACGAACCGTAAAGTAGCCGCCATTTTCTTTTTCAGTGTTTGCCAATAGCCCAACAACGGATAGAATTCCGTTTTTCGTGCATGTTGTCAAAACCTGAACTAAGCTGGGCCAGTTCCGGTTCAACTTTTTTTTCGTACAGAAACATAACTGGCAAAATTTTTTAGTCAAGGACCTACAACCCTTCATATGCAAACTATTTAACCATAAACTCTTCAATAACAACGCCTACAATTTGCTGGTACGTCATTATAAATCGACCAATATTTCAGTCACTTCCGGCCAGACACTAAAGTGATAGGAATGACCCGTTCAAATAAACGACTGGAGTGGGACGTGACGTCATTTAACAATAGCTCACGACGCAAGCCCCTTTTCTCCCCGACTGTATTTCAATAACTGCTTTATGCATTACATGCATAAGCAGTTAAAAACGGAGTCCAAACTATGCGCGAGATAGGCAACAATGGAGAAATGACAACAATAGTAGGTTCCCTTAACAAGCCGACGCTAGAGACGGTAGAGTCGTGGTTGGTAGAGTCGTGTTCCTCACGTTAAAGAGCTCCTTCAAGTTGCTAGTTCGAGTCCCGTCCAGGTTACCCCTACTTTTGTGGAGAGATAGAAAATAAACGTAGCAGTTAAAGGGTTAGCTGTAGTCGACGGCATGTGGTTTAAGTTTAGCCAGGTTTAGCTCAACGAAAAAGTATACGATTGAGCTGCCGGGATATAACCAAGGAGGCGGGGAATAATAACTTGGTTATATCCCTCTAGGTCGATTATACCCTGGTGGAAGCGGAATCTCAATGTTGTTGAAATCTGGCTGAAATAGCTAGTTAGAAAAAAAAGTCATCTCGTTTTGAACTAAACCAAAACAGTTTTATTTTACTGACCAAAAACAAGTTCTCATAATGTATACAAATTCTCCTATACCGCACATATATCAATACAAATAAAAAAAACATCGGTATATTTACAATTCTTATGCATAAACAATCGCCTTTATGAATACAACGGGGTAGTCGGGTGTCACAGTTTTCTTCGAATAGAAATAGATCGCTTTTATTCAAAGATGAAAAACTCTTTCCTTTACAGGAATTTCGATAATCAGTTTTACTGGAAAGTTCATTTTAATTCTGGGCCGTCCAATCAAAGAATGACTTCAAACACCCCCCCCCCCCCTCCCTTGTTCCCGTATACTGCAAGCCTTTCTGCGGGCTTGTATGCCTTTCAGCTTCTGTCGATTTCGTTGTTGTTAATATCAAACGACATTTTGCTGACATGGCGCTTCAGTGATGAAAGAATCTTTTCAGATTTAGTTGAAGGAGCAATGTTTTTTCTTCTTCTTTATTTTTTAAGTTTGTTATCGATAAACGATTCCGATTTCAGTAGACAAAAATGGAAAAAAAAAATATGGGTGTTTTCGGAATTCTTTGTTGCTGCATTGTAATGTGTTCTGGTGATCTTTAAAAATTAAAATTAAAAAAAAAATTAAAAAAAGTCTTATGAATTTTTACGTGACCTAAAGCGAAGTAATGCTATAGAGGTGAAACGGGCTCAATTTTCAACCTTAACAGACATTTTAGGAACAAAAAGAAGGGGCGAGGGCAAACGGGGGATAGAACCTGTAAACGTCCGAACCTAATTGGGGCGTGGGGGGGGGGGAGAAAACGCCCATTTCATTTATTATTTACCTTTAATTTCATAATTTCTATATCTGAAAAATTATTTGCTTGTAATACTTTGACCTTTTGCGATGATTATCAATTGCTAGGCGTTGTTCAGATTTTGTAAATATGTTAGGATCAATATGTTTAACTGTCATTATACTTATTGACAGTTAAATATAAGTTAACATTAAGTTAAAAAGTTAAATTTGCATATTCCAAATTCAGTTGCGTTTTCGACGTCGCTCGCTCGGTCATAATTTGCCTTGTTTGACCTGTAAGTAGTCGCGTGTACAGATCCCCCGTAACTTTCAGTACAAGGGCACATGCAATTTTAGTGGATATCTATTAATTTTTTAGCTCTCCCTTCTTACCCTTTTCTGCCCCTTTTTATCCCGTTTAGGCGTTTTTGAGCCTTTTTGGGCCTATTCGGCCCTTTCTCGGGCACCGCTGCACCATTTTTTTTTTTTTTTTTTTTAAAAAAAGGATATTTTGGGGAATGGGCAGGGGCAATTCCCCCCCCCCCCCCTTCCCCCCCATCCGAACGCTACAACCTACAAGCTTCAATTTTAAACATATATAAATAAAATAATCAAATTCTTGCACAATGCTAGAATGATCAAACCGACTGATTTGAGCTGGCTGTCCGTGTTAGGAAGAACATGTTTGTGAACAACGCTAACTAGTGAGCAGTGACGTAGAAAAAGGGGGGTTGCAGAATTGCTTTCGTACGTGAGCGGGAAGAGTTGGAGGGTGTTGGAATTGGATGGGTGGGGTAGGGTAGGGTTTGTTGCTTGTGGCTGGGTGTAGTGACGTGTCAGCAAATCTTTGGTTTCGTGCTGTGATGCCAGGAATGAGAGTCGTTTGGTATCAGAGTGTGTTGGCTTAGCCTCAATCGATAACCCTTATCGAAACACCTTCGAACTCTCATCCGGTCGCCATGGCGAGGTTAACTGGTACGATAAGCCCCGGGGCAGAAAGGAATTTACAGCCTCATTTTGCAAGAGGACGCGACCGCCAATCGTTCTGGTCTGCCCGCCTGCAATTTGTTCAACCAAGCGGAAGAGTAATAAGAATGTATATTTAAAAAAAAAATAAATAAAATAACCCTTCGCCAGAACGCAAATAAACCCGATGGCCAACCACGGGTACGAGTAAGGTTAATAAGAAAGATTTACGACAGAAGAATACATAAACGATTATTTGTAAATTGGTGATAAACAAAACAGAAGAGTAATGATACAACCACCCGATAGTGCTTTGCCCCATTACACTTCAGTATTAAGTATGTACCTTTGTTGGTCGCGGGATTCGATCCGGTATCCTCTTGGTTTGAAACCGACCACTTTGTCCACTGGGCTGTGCATGCTTGCGTGATTCGGGTACAACGTTTGCGGTTCACATTACGACTTAGCTGTTTTTAACGTCTGCGCTGTGACATGCTGTAAAAGTCGTCTTTTCATGCGTAATAGTGATTTATTATGGCAGAGATACATACTTAAACACGGGGGAGGGGGAAGGGGAAAGTTCACAAGGCCTGAAAATTATTATTTTATATTAAAAAAAAATAAAGTTGAATTTATTAATTACAAAATCGTCTGTTCTGATACCTTATGTCAAATCAACCACCTGATATAAATTTTATCAATCGTTTAAATTTGACCGTTTTAAGGTAGGGATGCGTAATTTGCTCCGGCACTCAACTTGTCTGCAGTTGTGGTTTCTGTTTGGTCTGATAACGTCCACGTAGCAGTGAATGAAACGTTGCACAGGTTCGTATTGTTTTATGACCATAGCTTACATGGTCAAACATAAAACGCATTGTTTTATTATTATTTCATCAAACATAAAACGCATTGTTTTTTTTAGGGTGCAGCTTTGTGTTAAGACAACGAACTACATTCAGACGATTCAGATACGACTTCGTCAGGTTTTGTTGTTGTTTGTTAAATGTATGTTTCAGTGTATGTTTTTGCAATTGCAAATGTTTCTAAATGTGGTGTTGATTTTACAGCTAAATACGGATGTAGATCTTGAGCTTATTCTGGCTGAGAAGGTAGAGTAAAATGAAGGTGGGTGGAGGAAAAAAAATTTTGATTAATAGGTTAAATTTTTAGAAAATAATTTCGTTGAGTCTTACGCCACTTGAAGCAGATAATGATTAGGTAGCTGAATCGGCTCAGTTTCGAACCTTATACGTGACATTTCAGAATCAGAGAGAAGCCTTGAATAGGAAGAAAATCCAGAGATTCAAATTAGGCAAGCTGGAAGAGACCCCATAACTTATGAAGCTGCCTGGTAGTACCCTCACTACTTTCACCACAGGTATAGGGACTTTCCAAATTTACTTTTCCACCTAAACAAATCAGTCCAAGATCAAATCAGCTTATTTAGGGCAGCGATGCTGAGCTGAGCTGACAAATAAGATGAGAATACCAAAACTTAGCTGGTAAAAAACGGGGCGAAAAGCCGACGACTCAACAAGAGTTAATAAATACAGATGCAAACATATTTATGTTGCCTTTTGGACTTAAATGTCAGACTGCCTGAGCTGGAAATCGAACCCACGACCTTTGAAATCAAAGGCCGAGGTCCTACTTCTGAGCCATACTGACACCTTTTTTTTTTAAGGAAACGTCCATAGGCTGCATTTAACACGTGCATTACATATGGTTTCAAAGGTCGTGGGTTCGATTCCCCCCTCAGGCAGACTGACGTTTAAGTCCAAAAGGCAACGTAAATAGGTTTCCACCTGTATTTATTTAACTTAGATGGTAGTTCAACAGCAGCCCGTCGCACCAAAGAGGGGGGTGGGGGAGAAAGGGGGACAAAAGCCCCTCCCCAAGACCCGAGATTAAGATAAAAATTTGATGAAAGGGAACGTTCAATGCTACAAAATTTCCTGAAAATAAGTTAGTTACAGGGCTCGAATGGTTGGGATTTTAGAGTTTCGCTGATTTTCTAGGATACCCATTTTTAGTTATTCACCCCCCCCCCAAAAAAAAAATTAAAAAATTGCTTGATGCGTTACTAATAGCGTAAATTGAACTAAAATCCACTATGAGGAAGCCCTAAACTCCAAGAAAGTTTCCAAATTTGTTAGTGCTACCAACAACTGGATTCCTTCGAAAATCTTTCGACTATATGACAAAATCAATTTGCAGGTAAAGTACATGGGTTTGAGGATTGCTGCTCCCTTATAAAGCAATCGGCCCACAATTGTCATGCACACAAAAACGATTTAATTTTTGGCATTAATTGAAGGTCTTGTTCACAATTTTAAAAGGTATAACACTAAAAAAACTCAGACAGCCAGAGTTGCTGGCGTGTTAGGTCGCCATCTTGTTCCAAAACATCGATGTCATTCCAAGATGGCGCCATAACACACCAGCAGCTCTGGCTGTCTGAGTTTTTTTTTTTGTGTGTTTAACTTTTAAAATTGTGAACAAGTCACGCAATTAATGTCGAAAAATAAATCGCTTTTGTGTGTATGACAATTGTGGGTCCATTGCTTTATCAGGGAGCAATCCCCAAACCGGATCTTTCGACTAGGCCCGAAAGGTGTTCTGGTTCTGCTTGTTGCTACCTATTTTCGAGCCACCTCAACGTTACCTTGTCCTTTAAAGGTATCATTCAGAATGAAACCCTGGAAATTTTCCTTTTTGGGTCTTTAATCATTTAGTATCATTACAGCCCTACAGCATGAAGCGAGGAACCGAGGGACTCTGAACAAAGCGAGCAAACGCAGCCGAGTGGTCAGAGTGGGTTGGCTCCAAACCAACTAATCGTCGGATCAAACACAGATATCACACTGAAAACAAAAAACCCCAAACTTCAACATAACATTGGTAGCAATCACCGGTGAAAGTCCGGATTCGAGTCGCATGCAGGATTCCGGGGCCAGTGGGTAACCACTACACTGATCATCCGGTCGCTTTAACATAGAGAAACGGTTTCCGGTAAAGCTTGTAGCACACTACTCCGTTCCGTTCCGTTTCGTCCCGTTCCGACGACTGACGGCAACGGATGGTCCAGCGCACATTGTTTCCATCGTTACCCGTTTCGGTCGGCTCCGCCGAGCTTTTAAATTTGATCTCGCCCAAATTGGCAATGGAAATGAAGACGGGGCTTGTAGTGACCTTAAGCAGGTAATTAATACAATGTCGTAGTAAATTAGGTATTAATTCTTTACGCTCGGAAATGATGACGTTGATGTCCAGAAGACAAGTGAAATAGGTTCGTTTCTGTATTTAGAAGGGGAAAGGCGTTGTACTGAGGCGCGCGACGGACGACGACGGCCGTCGACTGACGGCAGGTGCGTACACGTCTTCGATGCGACCAGTTTTTGACTGAAAGGATTCTGCCTCGACAATCCCGTCGTCAGCCGACGTGTCAGTCAACGGAGCAGTATGCGCTGCTTCTCTAATTTACATGCTTTTAATCCAAACAGAAATTTGACGGCCTGCGAGGTGACGTGACGGAACGGAACGGAGTTGTGTGCTTTAGTCTAGGAAGCTTACAGCTTCTAGCTAGCGAAATTGCTGTGCACAAATGTACCCTTAGTAATGCACCCTTATCGCTAAAATGAAGTAATTATTTTACATTGCACGGAACATGCAAACACTTAACTGAAAAAGAAAATTTAAAAAATATTTATCTAACGTCAATTCACTTTAACAGATTTATACACGTCAAATTATCAAAGCGTAACGAGGTGGCAGACATAAAACACTAAACCCTTCGACCGGTATTTGTCTCTTTTTTTTTTTTTTTCTAATTTTTTTTTGAAGCAACTCAAACAAAGGACGCAACAAGGACAAAGCAAGACAAAGGGACAGGAAGAAGAAAAAAAAAATGTCTTTAATTGTCTTCCTAGCGCGAACGAATCACGTGACTGCAAAGAAAATTATGGAGAAGACAGAACAATGTCTCAATGCTTACGGCGTCCCTCACTGTCATTCTTTCGTTCTTTCTTGTCTTTTCTTTGAGTTCTTAGTGTCTCTTTCTGTCCATCCGTCGAAAAAGTCTGAGATTCCTGACTTGGTCTCTTCTTTTTGGCGTCTTCCTCCGATGTAATCCGTCAAACTGCGTGGCGCCAGGTCTATCAGACGCACAGACATGCTTTGGCCCCTCCCTCCCTCCGGGCGACAGGGTCGGGTTGGGTTTTTCGGATGACAAAAAAAAATATTAAAAAAAATAAACAAAAATCCGTGATTATTATTTAAAGGAAGGGTTGGAAATAGCCTCCGTCAGTAATAAGTAAAAATCGCCATTTCGTTCGCTTCGCTCAGTATGGCTTCGATCCATGCTTCGTGTAATTTTTTTTGATCCCAAGCGCATCGCAAAATCGATGTACTGATTATTTCGACACAACTAATCGTAAATGTTGCTCGCACTTCGTTCATGACATTCCTCAGCACGCCTGTATTTCATCCACATCATTTAAAACACACAATTTATTTATTTGTTTGTTTATGCATTTGTACGTCTGCACTCCTCCAGAAGTAAGGGCTCGTTTACGCAACGACTCGCCTTTGCATTTTCGCAGCTAGAACTCAATCGCGATGGAAACAGGTGACATTGCCATGGTAACGACGCTAAATGGATTAGCTAAATCCGACATCGTTTGAGTAAATACTTGCAGTCTTATAATCCGTGCCAACAATATAAAGAATTCCTCATGACGAAACAATTTTCCCAAACGCTTCTGAACTCACGTTATTTGCTGTTTTCGTTGCGAGGCGGCAGACATAAAACCGCCGCCATGTTGGAATTTGAGGTGATTTCTAGCTTCTAGCTGCGAGAATGCAAAAGCGAGTGATTGCGTAAACGTGCCCTAAGCCCCTACGAAGGTGAGAGTACAGAGCTAACTGGAAGGCTGAGGGGGCGTTTATGGCACGACTCGCCTTCGCATTCTCGCTGCTAGAAGCTAGAAATCACCTCAAATTCCAACATGGCGGCAGGTTTAGCTCTACCGGCTCGCAATGAAAAAACGGTCAATATGTGATGTTTAGAAGCGACTAGGAAAATCGTTTCGTCAGAAGGAATTCTTTATCTTATTGACGGTCATGGATTATGAGACTGAAAGCATTTACTCAAGTGATGTCGGAGTTGGCTAATTCAAGTAGCGTTGTAGCGATGGCAACGACAGATTTGCCATCCGATTAAATTCTAGCTGCGAGAATACAAAGGCGAGTCCGTTGCGTAAATGCTCCCTAAGGGCACGTTTATGCAACCACTCGCTTTTGCATTCTAGCAGCTAGAAGCTAGAAATCATCTCAAATTCCAACATGGCGGCGGTCTTATGTCTGCCGCCTCGCAACGAAAACAGCAAATAACGTGAGTTCAGAAGCGTTTGGGTTCGTCATGAGGAATTCTTTACATTATTGGCACGGATTATAAGACTGCAAGCATTGACTCAAACGATGTCGGATTTAGCTAATCCATTTAGCGTTGTTACCATGGCAATGTCACCTCTGCCATCGCGATTGCGTTCTAGCTGCGAGAATACAACGGCGAGTCCGTAGCGTAAACGCTCCCTAAAAAAGCAGAGCGAGAAACGCGTTGAAAAGATTTAGTTTTCGTAGATGCCCCTTGATTTCCTCGCACAATCCACGCATCTCCGTGATCAGAAACGCTATCCACGCTGCCATCCACGCTTCATGTAGTTTAATTGGTTACCAGAGCATCTCAGCACGTAACTAACAGCTTGGATGCGGTTTGTTTGTCACGAATTTTATCATGAATTAATTGAAAATTCAAAGTTCATAACACGTGTCAACAATGGCTGACGGCGTGAGCAGTTTTCGCTTAACTTGATTTTATGACCCTCAAATACGCGTAAAACAGCCCTGAAGCCTACTCACGACTTCAAAGCTTGATCAGGAAAACTGACCAGTAAGAAAGTTTGTCTGAAAAAACTTTGACCTTACAAACCAAACTTTGTCTGATCAAAGTATTATGCCATTAGTAGTTTTCAGGGCAGTTTTACTGTATTGAGGGTTATAATATCAAGTTCGGTTATGTCGACGAAAATAGGCATAACTGAAGCGTAATTTAATTTTCTTTCACTTAGTCCTACTCCCATCTTCGTAGGTGCCTTGGTTCAAGAGGAGTAGAGTTAGAAACACACACGCACTCCGTACGGTTTTTATGATGTAGAAGATTGATGCGGCCGGCAGTCCAAATCTGCGTCACACATGATCCCACACATTAAAAAAAAAAACATCAGTCTTTTCGCATGCGGTAAAAAGTGAATGAAAGAGTGTCAGCACTAAATCGGTACGATTAAAAATGGAAATGGCACATAAAAACAAACAATTTGCGACGTTTCGAATCAATCCCTGCTTCGTTATCAAGCAAGCAAAGACAGGGCTAAGAAGCCAATGTTATATGCAAAACACTTTAAAATCCTTAAAAACATAAAAACTCAAAGCACAAGAATAAAAATAATACATAAAATGGACCTAATGCAGCTCAGAAAGTAGCAGGCGAGAGGTCGGGTTCCCTAGTAGCAGTTTCTAAGCTGCCTTAGGTCAATTTTATTTATTATTTTTATTCTTGTGCTTTGAGTTTTTACGTTTTTATGGTTTTTAAAGTGTTTTAATTGGCTTTGCTTCTTAACCTTATCTTTTATTGCTTGATAACGAAGTGGGGATTGCTTTGAAACGTTGCATTTTATTTATTTAAGCACAGTACAATACTGGTTTTCTATTTTTAATGCGGTACGCAGAGGCAGGCCTTCTTAGTAGCAGTACAAACTGGGTAGTAAAAGAACAATAATTTTACTAAAAATCACAATAAAACACTTAAAAACTAAATTAATGCAGTGAAAATGTACCAAACAAAAAAATGTCCATTTTGACTTAGCTTTTCAAGTGTCTTTTTTTTTTTAGGATTTTTAGTGAAACTGATATTATTTTTACTCCTCAGTTTGTGCTACCTTCGAGATTGTCTAGTTGTAGTTTAGGTGGAAATTTGGAATTTGTTTTTTTTTATGCGTCGGATCTTTGCGAAGAAAATTGAGGTTTGTCGGCCACACCCTTTCATCTATAAAAAAAAAAAAAAACGTCGGTTTTGCTTGGTGATCTGTTATTTTTGGTTTTGGCTGCCTAACCTATCACCTAAAAAAAAGTGCTGTTTCCTACAAGTTCTGCCGAAATGTATCTTTGGCAGTTCCAACTCACCGTATAATAAAACTGTAAAAAAAAAAACAAAAAAAAACACGTTGGCTCTCGTTAGAGCCCGCGTCAATAATTACGGGGTATATCACTCCTTTTTGTAGTCAAGTAAATAAATAAAAATATAAATAAAAAATAGCGTGCGCATCAAATCATGAAAAACTTACGTTTTAGTAACAGCAGTACTAGGCTGACTGTGGACCACAGAAATATGCTGTTAAGGCAAAGTAAGCAAAGAACATGCGCAAATGTTTGCAAAGAATGTATCAGGATATCTGCTAAAACTGTGAACTCCAAAGTGTAACTTTTGATTTCAGTTGTGTACCATTATAGGTTAGTTTAAGTTACTTTTAGGAAAACAAGGAAATCAACATCGCTTATAGTTTAATTTATCCACCCAAAACCAAAATTGTTAGAAAAACCCGCCAAGTTTCCAAAAACGATCGGCCTTTGAAGGTAGTGATACCATTCAACCAAGGAGAGGCCGCCAAGGTCAATCCTATTAGCCAACTTAATCGTAATGAAAACTTGAAGATTGCTACTCGCTGTAGCAATCTCCAAGTTTTCATTTAACGTCCAAAGTATTATTGGATGCGATTAACTTGGCTAATAGGATTGACCTTGGCAGCCTTTCATTGGTTGAATGATATCACTACCTTCAAATGCCGATCGTTTTGGAAAACTTGGCGGGTTTTTCTACCAGTTTTGGTTCTGGGTGGATATCACAACTTTCATAGGACTGTGAACGTACACAAGGATACACCGTGTTATCTTCATCTGTACCTTTTTTCTAGAGGAATTTTATTTCTATAAATTTTCACATTTCTAATTTTCAAATTTACCATTGCCAATCAGCCGTTAGATTAGCCAAATTGCCACGGCTTAGTTTATTGTATGACCACTCTTCACTTGCTTAAGTTGCTTCAATCCCATTTTGGCACACACTGGCTAACAATCGCTGATTTCGTTCGCTTCACTCACTCAATCAGCGCATTCCCTACAGTTGTTTTGTTTATTCTCTGCACCTTCCCCTTAACTTTTCAAGATTTCATTGACATTACAGACACCCCCTAAGGTTGTTGTTACTAAAACAGCAGAACGCGAAGCATTTTATTTTGGGGTTATTAACAACCCCGTAAGCTTGTGGATGCTCGTATTGTTGCGTAACCATCGAAGTTACTGATCGTCACAATCCATGAATAATGTCGAAAAAAGATAACAAGATAACGAGTTAAGTAAAGAAATAAATAAAAATCTTGTCACAGCGTTCGGGGACTGCAACGAAAAACCAGTGTGTAGTCAACTTGTTTTATTCGCAGTTCCCGGACGCTACGAAGGGAGTTTCTTTACTTATGTTATTAATTGCAGTTTCATTTCTCTTCTTATAACGGAATCTGATTATCAGAATAGTTCAGAAATCTGATATCCAGAATAGGAATTGAAAAAAAAGCAACCCAAAACAACGAAATTTAGGCCTTGCAGCTGAATTTTGTACACGTTTTCGTTAAAAAAAAAAAGTGGAAAAAACTCTACCGGCTCCTCTTCGGTTAAACTGGTTAAGAACCCGTTTCTCACGATTTTGGCACGTGTAATAAAATGTAGAGCGAACAAACACTTCCCAATAGAAATAAAAAAAAAAAAAAAAAAAATTAAAATTATCTCAACAGTGTCAGAACTCTTTTAACAGTTTTTATCAGGCGGTCAAGTAGACAGCGGCAAAGATTAGAAATAAAAATAAAGTCACTGGCTTCGTGACCCGACTTAAAGATTACACCTCATCTGCGCGTGTCTTATAGTTATAAAAATTTAATATACTCTTTTTTTTCTTTTGTGGGATACAAGAAGATTGAAGTCGACCGATGTCGAATTATGGATGACTTGTCTTGCTTAATCCTTTCTAACTTGCGAAAAACTTATCAAATGACTTAAAATTTTAACCAACGGGAGAAAAATAATAAACAAATAAAAGTAAAAAGGTGCAGCATGGAGAATTCTTAATAATTTTCAGCTGAGAGTTCTAAATTTATATATACGCTACATTTAAAAAAAATCTCGTTACAAATTCTTCAGGAAGCAAATTGCATTCTGCAGGTACATCACTTAAAGAATTAAAAAACAAAAACGAACTCGTTTGATGCTTAAGATAAGGTTTAACTGATCCGAAGTCAAAACAGCAAAGGAACAAACATAAACTTTCCTGTAAGGTTTCAGATACTGCAGTGTTGTTGCACTGTTTAGTCCAGATTACTATACTTCTATTCTCGCAAGACCAGTCGTTAAAGTAGATTACGTGTTTCCGTTATCCGTTGTTTGCTACAAACGTCTACTTTTTTTTTTAATTGACTAGAAATCAACTAATAGAAAACGGATAACAAATAATTTATACAAGCAAAGCTGGGAGAACGATTCCACAAGCCAATGTTACCGACTTGTCTTCTTAGTAGAACAGTCATAATTTGTATCCTTCCATGTTGTCCTTAAAATAACCTCAGTAGTTGAAAACAAGGTTAAACCCTGATAAATAAACGGTACGGTTAATGAAACGTTAATGACTGGCGTTGTGAAAATCCAAGATACACTAATCTGACGAAGAAAGAAAGCTGCCCCGACTAGAACCCAGGACTTTCCGTTTTTAGCTGGTGGTCGTACCAACTGCACTACCGGGGCGGACCTCTAATTTACGATTCAGTTGGGCTTAGAAACGGTTCAACCTTTACCACTGGTGACTTTCTCAGTCGGGTCAGCTGTTTTTCTTTCATTTGTTCTTTCTTTAACAGAATAGTTTATCTTGTATTTGCATCTGGTGGTTTGTTACGTATTAAAACATAATTTATTTTCCAAATAACAGGACAGCTAGAATGAATAAGAGGTAACATAGTCAAAAAGAAATACTCGCATACGTAAATTATAAACGAACAAGTGAAACACGAAGCGAAACACAATATTGTCTGAAAATTAGAGAAGGAATTCCTGCAACTGCAACTGTATACAGAATGGTTAAGTGAGATTATCCACGCTTTAACGGGATTAGTATAGATAACCGGGTGTAATTTACAAAACTGTTTGTTAGTTGGTTTGTTTGTCATCACGATTAAATTCATAGACTGATCAGACGGAAATGAAATTCTCCTCTCACTATGGATAAGTTCGGATTCAGGAATAAATCCGAAATTTTTTAAAAGTATTCTGAAAAAGTTAATTTGTAAGTTACTGTGCTGCAATAAAGTTAGTGGCTGGAAGATACTTAAATTAAAAAAAAAAACGTCTGAAGTAAGGCTAATATTAGCTCAATGTCTTTAATCTAAATTGTTGCTCTTCTAAATTAATAAACATAAAATTTAAAATTATTGAAGTGTCAGCCATTAAATATCTGATTTTTCCGCAAAAGCATCAGGAAAAAATAAAAGGCCTGTGTTTAGTTTAGTTTAGTTTAGTTTAGTTTAGTTTAGTTTAGTTTAGTTTAGTTTAGTTTAGTTTAGTTTAGTTTAGTTTAGTTTAGTTTAGTTTAAATTATTGAGCTTAATCGGTTCAGTATATGTTTGCCTCTGCTTAACAATATGAAATCATACGTATCTAGTTGATTTCACACAAATTAGCGAGCTAATCAACATGAATTCAACTATACAGCCGAAAAATCAAAAGTTGCTGCCAAAATCCTTATAACTACATCTATACTTTGTTCCACATTATGCTTTCAGAAAACTAACTGTGTGACGCCACGTTTTCTTCCACTACGAGTGCAAAAAATTCGTAAACATCCCATTCGTAAACTCTAACAGTAACTTTGTTGAGTCTACAAGTGTGATATCCACATGTTTTTGCACTCTTAGTGCAAGGAAACGAGTCGTCATCCAGTCAGTTTTCTGAAAACATAATGTGGAACAAACTATAACAAACAACCAGTTGTTTCGAGTGCATATTCGGTGTGAAATGCACTCACTAACTGCCCGCCTCATGACGACTCTCACATAATAATGCAAGTTTTTATTTTCGAGAAAGCCATAAAAAAACATAAATTCTAACTTTTCCACACCAAAAAAAAAAAACTTATTAAAAAGTGAATTTTCTCTCAGTTACACACAGATAAAAAGAAATTGTTTTTCTTACTGTAGGTGGCAGCATGTGTTAAACAGGACGGAAAGCCAATGGGGGCGAAATTGGTTAATTAAATATTGATGCAAACTTATTCACGTTGCCCTTTGGACTTATATGTCAGGCTGCCTGAGCGGGGAATCGAACCCACGACCTTTGAAATCAAAGGCCGAGGTCCTACCGCTGACACGGCCTTAAAACCAGTAGTATAGTTTGTTCCACATTATGTTTTCAGAAAACTGACTGTATGACGCCACGTTTTCTTCCACTACGAGTGCAAGAAATCCGTAAACATCCTTTTCGTAAACTCTAACAGTAACTGTGAAGAGTCTACAAGTGTGATATCAACATGTTTTGCACTCTTAGTGCAAGGAAACGAGTCGTCATCCAGTCAGTTTTCTGAAAACATAATGTGGAACAAACTATAATAAAAGTAGCCGTCCGTCCACAAAAATTCATTTGTCTAAGGAAAAACTGACCGGAAATTAGGCCTAATTCATAATTACTCTGATTGGAACTGGACCACGGCCTTGTTTTCTTACATGGCCGAATTTAAGCCTAATCTAAGTCTAAATTACGCCTATCCGAATTACGACCGTCATATCGAGTAACCCAGCTGTTTGGAGGATGTTAGACGCTGCTGTCACTTACTTCGTCTATTAATTTTTGGGCAAAATATATAATATCATTGTAAAATGGTTTTCTTTTTTTTTCCTCCTTTTTTTTTCGTAGTTTACTTATCCTTACACAAAATATAGAGTGTTTATGCGTAAGTTAAAAATAATGGAACACTGGCCAAATTATGTGAATATAATCGAAGTATCGTATCGAATAGAATCGTTCGTATTCCTTTTTAGGTGCCTTTTTATTACAAAATTAATTTTCATCGAAATGCTGTGGAGCACGTGTTTTCGTGAACGACTCGCATTCTAACAGTAGTCTATCATATAGTTCAGTGGTTCGACTCCAAATCACAGTCCTCAGACGATGAAGTATGTGACAATAACGTCATACTATTATAATAACTCTATGCGGGAGCCAGTATGGGAGCCAGTATAGGGATAGCTGCAAGAGGCACCGGATAAACATGGAGGGGAAAAAAGAAGGGCGTCTTACTGAAGGCAATGCTGTTAGAGCAGATTTGTTGGGCCTAAAATGCACGAATGCTGAAACGAATGCTGACATTTTTACTAAGTGGAATCTTTACTTTTCCGATTACAACCTCCCAGCGTGAGGAATTGGAGAAAACAACGTTTTTTTAGGCCTATAAGAAATCCGCACTGGCTTGACTACAAGTGCCGTTGTTTTTACCTCCATTTTGATCGAGTGCTCCTTGCAGTTATCTCTCCAGATGGTAGCGTCGTAGCCGATATGGCGTTATTGTCACCGTTCTATTCCACTCAGAATGTTTATTTTTTTTTTTTTTAGTTTTGGTAGTTGTAGTAGAAGCGCATTGTCCGTTATCGAATCTCGAATTCTAATGTTTGGTAGTCAGCAAATATTCGAGAAAACATTTAAAAACAACAAAAAATAACAAACACTGCTGTAAAAGTTACAGTTAAACGAATTTACTATCTTACATTTATAAAATAACTCCATCAAATTAACCATTTTTAGTCAATTACAAAAAATAAAAAAATGAAAAGAACTGTATAGTCGTTTTTAAATGAAAAAACGGAGGAGGAGGGACAACATTCTGGTCGAACATTCATTAAATTCTTCAATTATTCTTTGAAAGCTTGACTGTTTGCAGCCAATTATATTATCTTTCCATTAAATAATCTACATCATAAGAAAAATACAAAGGGTTTGCGAGTTTGTTCGTCTATAACTCTGGACCTTAATTAAAGATAATTAAATTATGCTTTTCTTAGGTTAGGAATACTTCACCAGCATTAACTATAGTTTTTGACCCTATAATATGTGAAAAAACTGCTCTGAAAACGGGTTGTAATTTTTTCGGTCTCTTGAGAAACAAATTTCAGTGCAATTATTCAGAAATTAGCGTAAAATAACTGAAAAACGTTACACCTAAAACGATGTCAATTGAATGCAAGTTAAATAAGTAGCCTAATGTTTTGCAGTTTATACTAAGCAATTATCAACTACAAAAATCTTATTCTAACGACTAATTACAATGCTTTTGCTACGGAAATGTTATGTTGCAACAATACAACGACTGATGGATTTGTTAGGGAGCAGTAACCATAAATGGTTTATTGCCCCACCAAAACAACAGAAAGAACAACACACATAACAAAAAAAAAAAGGACTATAAAAATCATAACTACCACACGATTCCACCGTATTTTACACCATTCTTTCTATTAGCAACAAGATATGCTGACATTTAGGTCCGAAAGGCAAAGGAAATAGGTCTGTATTTGTATTTATTTATTACCAATATACTTAATAATATTATTGGGCTTAAAATGTCCTCCGTCTTCCAAAATTCTGCGAAAGGGGGTGCGCGAATTGGGCGAGCAAATCGAGTGGTTCCCACATACATGCTACTAAAACTTTTCAACACACAAAAAAATTCTTTTCACTTTAAGAAATGCAGAAAATAAAAGCAATTGATGAACGAATTATGAGCATGTAATCATCACATCAATACATCTGGGCATAGGGTGAACTACGTAAAGCATGGATCGATGCCGGTAGAGTGAGCGAAGCAAACAATATAGCTAGTGTAAATTTGATGGTAAGTATGTGGGAAGTGGTTGTTCCCTCCCAAGTATGCATGATGTAAGCCATTGCCATGGGAGCGAGAACTCAAACAATGTATATTGTATAAGGTTGTATGGGTTCTTACTCTCATGTTATTTCCGGTTTATTATCACGATACTACGGGATGGGAGGACGTGGGGGGGACATACACAACAAAGAATTAAAATACTCACAAAGATAGCATTGTAATGAGCTTAATAATGTTAAATTTTTTGTCTAAAATACAGCTACACCTAAACAAATATTCAACACCAGTCGTGGTTTCGGGAATTATTTTTTTGCAAAATTAGAAAAGGATTAGTCTTTACGATCGCATTTTTATTCGCATAAAAACTTTTTTTTAAATATTAAAAAACAGAAAAGAAAAAAAATGTTACTAATCTCCCAGAAAAATTGTCTGTTTGTAGCCAAACATATTCTAAAACAACAATTTCCTGGAATTACACGACTTTTTACGTTTTATTTCTGTTTAAATCTGTTTTTAGCCACACATAGCCTTAGTTACAGAACGATGTTAAAAAGATAAGAATATTCTTACAAATACTTTCTTTCGCAATAAAAGTGATAATTCTTATCGTATGTATTGCGAAAGAAAATATCTTACAAGACTCCCAGCAAAATGTTCCGTCTGTATGGTAAGACAACCCACGTTATGAAACCGACATGAAACCCTATTTTTTCCTCGTGTATTTAAAGGTTTTTTTTAGTCACCCACCCGAATTAAATATCCAACGAAACTAGAGTGTTTATAACGAAATGGGTTTAGTACAGGCCGAGCTACGCACACTATCAAACAACGGCCCACCCATTCGTCGCAAAGTCAGCGGCACTCCGGCCCCCGGCCGCGGCATCGTTCAAGCCGCGTTCCCCGCGATCATCACACACCTTATCGCTCTCCTCTCCAACTGGCTCTCCTCTCCCCATGTTCAAAACCGCTCGCTTCGCTGGCTGCCTCTCCAGTCTCAAACTTAAAACTTGCAGGTATAGGACACGGTATACGAAGAAATTCGCCCGCCCCTTGTATTCGACTTATATAGGCTCTTTTCTCAACACCCCTCCTTCCCTCCCATTTAACTTGACGCAATCTGTTTTCGTCAAATAGCAACGATTTTGCGCCCGGTCCAGTCCGCCTATCAGACCCGCCTCTCGACGGATAAGTCTCCATGCACGTGATACGTGATTTAACCGTTGCACTATGGACTACGGACAGCCGATCATGTGTTTGAGATTTCGTTATCCCCTGCTAATGCCGACAGCCTGATAGACTGAGATAGACTATGACCTAATATCGGTCCTTCTTGTTGTTTGCGTCTGTCGGGTGTGAGTTTTTATTGGTTGCGGACGATAAACTAATTTGTTGTCATTGCGAATTTTTTTTTTGTTGCCTTAAATAGCTTGGTAGGAAGATAAAGAGTTTTTTTTTTGTGTGTGTGTTTTTGTGAAGCAAGGGCCGCTGTTGATATTGATAATGCCAGTCGAGATTTGTACACCGCAATTTCAGATTAAAAAAAAACATTACCGTTTGAACAAACAAAGGGTTAGGCAATATTATTTTTTGATCGATTTAAAATTATTTCATGATAATTCGAGCCGCTGTTCTCGTTTGCTTGTTATGGCTGACATGCCCTACAAAAAAAAAGATGCAAGAACGAAGAGCTTTAATGACTGATCTGTAATTCCTAAGTGTTCTATTTTTCTCTTGTTTAAACATACGTAAAGCTCCACCACTGTCGTGAGCACATAGCGTACTAAAACATGCACTATGTTCAATGCTTAAAGGGACATAAATCCTCTTCCGGTATGTCGTGCGACCCGTTGATTATAGCATTTGCAACTTTTACATAGGTTAGAGTTGCAGGCGCATGCATCCCTGTTGGCTTTCCTGTATGAGGGCACGTTTACGCCACCACTCGCTTTTGCATTCTCGCAGCTAGAAGCTAGAAATCACCTCAGATTCCAACATGGCGGCGGTTTTATGTCTGCCGCCTCGCAACGAAAATAGCAAATAACGTGAGTTCAGAGGCGTTTGGGAAAATTGTTTCGTCATGAGGAATTCTTTATATTATTGGCACGGATTATAAGACTGCAAGTATTTACTCAAACGATGTCGGATTTAGCTAATCCATTTAGCGTTGTTACCATGGCAATGTCACCTTTGCCATCGTGATTCAGTTCTAGCTGCGAGAATGCAAAGCCGAGTTGCTGCGTAAACGCGCCCCGACTCAGTTTTGCGACATTATTGCCAACACATTCATTTTCTTGTTTTTTTCTTTCGTGCGAGATGTTTTTTTTGCGAAATTAACTCTAACCTGTGTAAATGTTACAAACGCTATTCTCGACGGGTCGCCAGATATACAGGAAGGATTTATGTGCCTTTAATGTCGCAAAATCATCTCGCACGAAAGAAAAAAACAAGAAAATGAATCTGTTGGCAACATTTACATACGTTTGACCTAATGTCGCAAAACTGAGTCATGCAGGAAAGCCAACATGGATGCATGTACCTTTAAAAGGATATGCCTTTTCACTATTCGAGCATCCTGCACAAAATAGCTTTTGCATCATTTACATAGGTTAGAGTGAAGGCAGCAAAACCGTTTCTAACGAGGAAAATGAATGCCTTTGCAACATTAACACTCGTTTGGAGTAATGTAGCAAAACTGAGCCATTACAGGAAAGCCAACCGGGAGGAACGTACCTTTAAGTCACAAACACTCCGGTTGTTTCTTGTATTCGCCTGTTTTAACACAACGTTGCAAAACTGAGTCACACATGGAAGAAACTTCATTTGACTAGCAGAACGGGCTAGATTTCAACTAAACTGGCGCTGGTAATTTTTCAACCATTTGGTGTAAATTCTCAGTACACTCGCGTTAGTTTGAAGCCAAGTTAAGCCAGCCAACTCTCTCAGTGTCCCAGTGTCCAACTGTCACAGTGTGTCGGGGGTAAAGCCAACGTTATACTCAGTGGAAGCAGTGATATCAGCTATGGACGAGTCACGAGTACATTCTGAAGGCACTATTGTGTGCGCAGTGCATCTTGAGTCCTGTAGCTATTTTATGAGCGGCTACATGTTCCTGGAGGGAGCGGCTTTAATCAACGGCCGCCATTGTTTTTGTAACCATCTTGGATATCAACAAGGCACTCTGCTACCAAACATATACAATCTATAATCTGTGTTCGTTTTGAGACGAACTCAAGATAGTCCGCGGACACTGTATGCACTAGTACACAAACTCTATCGGAAGTGTGATTGACCGTACACAAGCTGTTTACTGTCAGTTTGTGCACCTATTGGCGGACACGTTAATGTCTACTGTCTGTGCACAGCGTCTTGAGAGTGTATAGGCTGCTTGGAAAACAATTACAAGCCAGTAAACAGTTAGTGAAATAAGCATCTTTAACGTGTTTACGAGGTGCAGACCGAATTGATACCCGGGTAATTCCCTTACTTTTCGTAAAGCCAGTGCGCAAACATCATTATTTATTTTTTAAAGCCTTACGAGCAACATTTGCGTTGTAAACCAGCAATGAAATTTTAATATCTGCTACGACGGGCTTAACTTGAGCTTACGGCAGTCAAAACACGACCTAAATTTAGCACATTTATAGGTTCACAGTCCTACACTTGTATTTTGTGATCGACAGTAATGTACACAGGAATATACACATCGGCAAACATCAACATTAACAGTTTCAAACTCGGAACTCATCACGCACCTAAACATAGATTATGGTCTTATTTTACTCGTAATCTTGTCATCGTTTAATTTGTGTTCATTCTTCATGTCGCTTCGAATGATTAGGTCCACCACCTTTTGAGAATTTTTAAAAATAGGTCCAGCTATTACGAGTGTTATGATTGCTGTACTAACTACTTTTCGACATCATCGCTCCAAATAGGCAAAAAAAAAAAAAAAAAAGGCAAAGAAAAGGCTATTTTTAAAACTTGTGAAGAGAAGATAAAGAGAGTTCGACAAACGGACAGATAGACAAACAAACAGGCAGCACGACAGACAGACAGCGTCTTGAATGACGCATGAAAAAATTGTCCCCGACGTTATCAACCAAGCGCGATAAAATTTGGGAGACGCGGTAATCGCTAATATAAACAAACGAATCATTTTGTTGGATTAGGCTCAAGGTTGTATTTCCGTATCCTCATCGGTTGGATTTCACCCTTCACGCCCGTTAAACTTAAAGGTACACTCCGCCTGCCTTATAACAGCCATGCGCCGATCGCCACATGCGCATGTTACCATGAGGGCGCGTTTATGCAGGGACGTAAAGGTTTGGGTTAGGTTACGTCCCTGGTTTACGCAGCGACTAGCCTTTGCATTCTCGCAGCTAGAACTGAATCGCGATGGCAAAGGTGACATTGCCATGGTAAAACAACGCTAAATGGATTAGCTAAATTCGACATCGTTTGAGTAAATACTTGTAGTCTTATAATCCGTGCCAATAATATAAAGAATTCCTCATGACGAAACAATTTTCCAAAACGCTTCTGAACTCACGTTATATGCTGTTTTCGTTGCGAGGCGGCAGACATAAAACCGCCGCCATGTTGGAATTTAAGGTGATTTCTAGCTTCTAGCTGCGAGAATACAAAAGCGAGTCGTTGCTAAACATGCCCTGACACCGTTTCGCGAGACTGCGTAGTAAATCAAGACCAACTAAGATAGTAGCTACGTTCCTCGCAGCTACTATCTCAGTTGGCATTGGGCGTAGTAGACGAAACGGCATGAATGCAAAAATTGGGTCGGCATAAACCAGAATGATTTTTTGTATTTTAACATCACACTTTATAATTTTTTAGGCTAGTACCGTATAATTTTTCTTCGGCGTACGCTTGGCATAAATAATTTTTTTTATTTTTACCGCGTTATAGTACTTTAGATTTTTGATCTAATGGTAATTATTTGCAAAGGATTAAAAATTAGTACATGCTACACGCACAGATCAAACGTCGAGGTTATTGTAAGCGCGCAAAGGATCATTTAATCGCAGGATGCTAATAAATGTTGTTCCCAATAATTCAACAGAAAATCTCCTAGATGCCACATTTTAAAACGGATTTTTAGCAATTGGATTGACTAACGGTACGTAAATAGAACTTTGGGGCCGTACTTGATGCGAAGGTTCGAGACAAATGGCGCTGGGAGGAATGTACCTTTAAAGTCGACGCGTTTTTTTAGAATAGAAGATGTCGGTCATTAGGCCTACAGCTTTTTGAGGGCCCAAGTGGAAGATGTAGAGTGGAAGGTACCACTATCATGTCGGTTGTTTTTTGCCGCACGAGGGAGGAAACCGGAGCACCCGGAAGAAACCCTCGCACAACGGGCGGAAAACAACTGGAGAAAAACCCGTACGTACACTTCCCTTCACAAGGATCGAACCCGGGGTGTGTAAGAAGCTAGAGATGAAATAAATAGACATAAATCGCAGTAAATAATATTAATGATAATTGGAAATAAGCCATCAGGGAAAATTATACACTAGAAATAACGTAGTTCAGTAAGTCACCTTTATGCACTTACGCATAAACCGCATTGGAATGACCCGCATTCGAACCGCCTACCCAGTTCGCCCCCTGATCACTTTCGTAGCGCCTTAACCGCTATGGCCACATCCTCCACTGGCCATTTTGTGGCGGGGGTCATGCCAGTGGAGGATGTGTTCATAGCGGTTAAGGCGCTATGAAAGTGAGCTGGGGACGAACGGGGTAGCCGGTTCGAATCCGGGTGACTCCAATCCGACGAAACGTAAGTGCATAAAGGTGGCTTACTGAACTACGTTATTTCTCGTGTATAATTCTCGTAGATGGCTTATTTCCAATTTTCTTTAAGCTAGAGATGTATAACCGGGACCAAGACGCCTATCGAATCTCATGGCTCACCCTGGCCCGTCACTGGTGTCAGATCCTCAGACCGAGTGACCAGCAGAAAATTGACCTGATTCATCTGGCGACCCGATGTAATCCTGTTCACAAATCTTTTGAATAAAACGTATGCCAAAACATTTTAGCATTCATGGGTGATAAAAAAAAGGTTAATATACGAAAAAAAAAATGTATTTCAGCAGGTTCACAATAGTTGGGCACTCTTTCTTTCGTTCACTCGTGTTTCCTTCACTCTGGTTCAAGAACACAAGTGGTAGTGTGCGTTCATTTTTTTTTTTTTGTCTTTCTTAGATACGAACGTGCCTTGAGGTGGCCATCCGAGTTCAATTTGCTGAGTAAGGCGAATTGATGACAACAATGAATCGAGTTAGGAGGATCAGTGACGACGCCTCGGGTCCACTGCCACCCCCAATTAGAACCTTTGACCGCAAAGTCGCTTCAAGCCCCTCACGTCACCCGCCTTTGACACTCAAAGTAATCTTTCTCAAACGTAACGGTCGCAAACGTTCTTATTGAATTAGGGGTATTATTATTGCTTTTTCTGTTTTTAAAAGACAATGTTTACCCCTTCAGTACCAGGACGTACATACTACATCCCATGCGTAATATAGCCTTGAATTAAATCCTTGAAAAACCTTAAATTTGTAAAACAAAAATTCCAAGGTAAAAAAAAAATGGCTCTTATCGAAGCGTCGTGAGGCGTTGCAGCAATGAAGTAACTGTATGGAATTAAACAGGACGGAAAACCAACGGCTCAACAAGAGTGTCCGCGGCCCATCTTTAGTTCGCCCGAGAATTAACACAAATAATCGATTGTATGTTTTTGGTAGCAGAGTGCCTTGTTGATATCCAAAATAGTTACAATAACAATGGCGACCGTCGATCAAAGCCGCCCTGTCCAGGAAGACGTAGCCGATCACAAAATACGTTCCAGGACTCAAGATACTCCGCGCACACAATAAATAAATGCACATGCAAACCTATTTACGTTGCCTTTTGGACTTAAATGTCAGACTGCCTGACATTCTGAATGGAAGTCTGACATTTAGTCCAAAAGGCAATGTAAATAGGTTTGCATCTGTATTTATTTAATTGTATCGAATGTAGAACATGTTTCTAATGCTCCTTGGGAGACCCATAGGTAATATATGCAAAGAAAAGTGGATGTAATTGCCCCTTAAAGACGCCGGTTCACCCATTTCTGTAGCGTTGCCCATATTCTAAACACAGCATCCAAGTTCCAGGATCTCCGTCATCCAATAGGCTGATGTGTGTCACGTGATCTCGTTTTAGTTACGAAAATTCGCGGCGCTGCTGCGAAGTGTTGTTCGTTTTTTAAATTTACCGGTATCTATATATATAATACGCTTAGGTTGGGCAAGCAAATTCATCATTATTATGCACTACAATGAAAGAGGGTTTATAATGAAAGAGGGCGAGCGACCGACAATGTCAAACAAACAGAGGTGGCCTATATAACAATCGATCGACATATTGCGTTAATAAAGCTAGCTCTTACGAGCCGACATGGAAGAGTTTCAAAGTTGGTTGAGTAACAATCACTGCATGCACAGCCGTTGTTGGGTTTCTTGGGCTTGGTATCAGAACAGACAAACGTCCTCCATTGAAAATAAACATTTACTTCCATAACACAAATCAGCAGGGGTTCAAAGAGGGAGCAGAGATGGGGATATTCAGACCACACAATAGGGGAAACCGGGGCCCACTACAGTGTTACGCTCAGGTATGCGGGAACCAGCTAGCCGGCGTATGTTACGATTGTATGTTACGCCGGCGGTACAGCTAGTTTTCTTTATATTGCTTGAAGATTTTACGGTGCTGCATCTACGAGTTGAAAAGGTGAAAAGGTACCTTAAAGTACTTGAACGGCTCGTTGTTGGTTTTATTCTGTCTGATGACGTCCATATTGGTTATTTGTTACACGTGGCTTCATTTTAGTAAGGAACCCGTCATTATTTATCACGAGGCGGGGGGAGGGGGGAAGAGCATGAATTCTTTGGACCCACACGGGGGGGGGGGGGGGGACAAATTTTTAAGGTCCCGTCAAGATGGAGGGTTATACAAAAAATTGTTTGGACCTCAAAAATGGCACTTTCAGCAATCAACATTTCGATAAACGTCTCAGCATCTGGGTGTCCCCATGACGTGAATGTACAAGGTTTTGAAGTTATTAGTGCCAACACTACGATAGTTTTTTTTTTTAGTAAACTCTGTAGAATAGCCTTTGCCCCCTGGTTTCTTGGCCTCTTCTGTCTTTCAGGTGCTGACTATGTTACGGATGTGGACATACAAGCAAACAGTGTGTCCGTCATATATTGTGTGTAACTTGATACAAGATGGGTGTAAGGAGCACCAGTATTTTGTAGAACATTTTTAACCCAACGTGTCTTTTCGTTAAAAAGCGAGGCACGTTTTCCTTACAAACTAGTGGTAACTTGTCGGTGCGGAGTGCTTACTTACCTTTTGGCTGCAGCACTAACCCCCTTGGCTACAGAAATCATCTGCAGACAGTCTAAATAGTCATATAAAAGCGCATTTTTTTTGGCGGGGGGGTGGGGGGTCGCATTATTATCGGATCTTGAGTGGGGGGGGGGGGTCAAGATATTTTCCTGGTCATCGAAAATTTGGTGGTCACATTTTCACTTCCCCCCTCCCCCCCGGCCATAAATAATGACTGGCCCCTAATAAGTGAAACTTTTTAGGGAAGTAAATGCTAAAATTCTGAGGTTTTACGGAAGCCGTGGACTTTGACATAAATGCTCTACAGTCCCGCCTCCCACATTTTTTTCCTTGCTCATCAGACAACGCGGTATTGCAACCCACCACCCTTTTCTCCGGCGACTTCCAGTTTAACAATCTTTGCAAACATTTATCTAAAATCAGTCGTTTTTATTTGTTACTTGTTCTTGCCTTCCCTACAGTTTAGGAGTAATTTGATTTTTTTTTGTTCTTCGCTAGTGTGGTTTTTTTTTTATCACTCATCGTGGGTGAACGCTTCATTGACCTTAAGGCCCCCTCTTCCCCGCGCCTTCCTCCCCCCCTCCCCCTTCCCTGGGGCTGTTAATTAGGCCGCAATACCGCAAAGGAGAATGAGCAGATTTGTGTGCAGGGCGATTGCAAGAAAACGTGAGGGAGGGGAAGGGGGAGGGGGAAGAGAAAGAGACGAATTTTCGCAACAGGAAACTGTTCTTCTTGATAGCTGAAATCTGTAAGTTTCGTTCATAGGTTTTTTTTTCTATTTAATTCGAATTAATTACTATAATTACTTATTATTAATTATTTATTACGCTAATCGACACTGAAGGACTTCTGGTTTCCATAGCAATATTTTGCGTGTTTTTTACTATGTAATATTAATTTAAATTCACGCACATTTAACATTTTTTAAAAATTGGAAACCAACATGTTTTACAATCACTTTTAAAGCGGTCGTTAAAGAGACCTTAATAATTATGAAATATAGCAGGAGGAGGAGAATTGTAAGTTTTTCATTTTTCATAGTCTGTTTTACAAAACAATAATAAACTCCAGCCAAACGTAGGCTGGAACAAAATACCGCGACATTTGCAGTAAAGCTGTGGTTTTTCCGCAATAAGCAATTCCAAAATGGACTTAACAAAAAACAGACGTGTGTTTGTCTGGACAATCAGGGCTTTCGAAAAACCCCAAGCCAAACTCAACCAAACTCAACCAAACTCATCCAGTCTAAAGGCAGAACGGAGTTTGCTCATGGGCATTCTATGTGTTAACGGTACCAAACTGCCTCCAGATGGTTGAGTTTGGCTGAGTTTGGATTGGTTAAAAGTTATCGAAGGTGCCCAATGCTACAAAGCTCATTCTCTCTTATTTGCCGCAACGAAAATGTGTTGTAGATCAAGCGACACTACGTGACAAAATCGAACACGACTTGAGGAGAATTAACGGTTTCTTCTCTTTTACTTGTTACTCTACACGCACCCTCGGCCTGTTCCCTCGTTCACCTCCCCTGCCGCCCGATTCCCTCCCCCCCCCCCCCCGTATTAGTTTTTCTTGGCGCAAGCGCGCTCTTCTCCTCCGTAATTAGGCTTGTAGGGGTGGAGGTGCGTGGGAGGCGTGGGAGTATACGAGTCAAGTTGGCAGCCTTCACAATTATGAGCCGTCCGAAGAATGCCAACCAACGACCCGACGCCATCTACACTCCCCCCCCCCCCACCCGTCCTACACCCTTACTCCAATTCTTGACCACACATTCGCTTAACCCCCACTTTCTTCCATACTCATTTTACCACTGACCCTCGTTCAACAATGTCCCAATCTCGTTTTTGGGGGAGGTGGGTATTAAATCTTTCAATTCCCAGTAATTATCAGTTAGCAAAAATCAGTCACCATTGCTTTTCGATTCAAGATGTGCAGTTTTTTTTACGTTAAATTGCTAAAAATGACAGTATTTTGTCTAACCGTTTGACACTTGTTCTACGTTTGACTTTTAATAACAAAGCCGACCCGTTCAGAATTTGCAAATATCTAGAAGCGCGCTAACGTTTCGCCCATCAAGTTCAGGTTGTTGGCTTTCCACGGCATCTAATTGTTGGCGTCTGATTGTTGTTGTTTAAATTCAGGACATTATCGAATAGAGCGAAGGCTGATTTTCTCGTTACTCGAGACATTAAAATCTGCGTTATCTGGTATTAAATACTGAATATAAATGCGACAGAAAGCTTTGGAAATTGTATAGATCGCCGGGTTTTACCGAGCAGACAACAGAAAGTCCTCTTTCAGAGCTGTGCATGAAGGATTTCAATACGAAAAAGGTATCGCAACATCGTTGATTTCATGCTAATTACTTTTTACTAATAGCTAATTCCACACAGATAAAATAATTTATGCGACAGATACACTTGAAATTTGGCATTCAGTTTACCTTTGACTCCAATTTGTGCCTTTTATGGTTTGACATTTGGGGATGTTTTAAATCCAAAGATTGTAGTCATTTGTAATGCTATTTTCGTGAACATTGGGAAAACGATATCTGTTATCAAGATAACTGTTCTTTCCATTCCTTTCCTTTCCATTTATTGGAGGCCTCAGCCTGACGCTATACGCCCCAAAACTCTACAGACCCATCAACGCCACCACACTCACAGAGCACACAACAACAACTGCCCTGCATAGCCGAGTTACAATGCAGACTGGGGTAACTTATTGTTTCCGTTTCACAATTAACTAATTTAGTCGTGCTCAGTTGTGTCTGATTTACAATCAAATGAATACAATGGCCACATTATTGGAAATATAATTAATCAGCGACCATTACTTATACTAAAGTTACGATTTTCTTCAGGCTGTTCAAGAAACGCTTTACAATTATATTTTCATAAGGAACTCACACTCAATACATACACCAAAGCAAAACCATAAAACGACCAAAAGGGGTGATATCATATAAAAACATGGGTAAAGGGACCCATCAAGTTTTTTCGATAGAAAGTAGTGATATCAGATCCAAAATGGCTGCCATCAAGTTTTCCATCCCGACCCTGATCACTCAATCTTAACTGACTCCTCGGTGTTGTCGGTTAAGCTTGAGTGATCACGGGTCGGACCACAAACTTGGTGGCAGCCATTTTGGCTCTGATATCACTACTTTCTGTGGCGAAAACTTGATGGGGTCCCTTTACCCTTATGGGGTTTTTGTCTGATATCAATCTTTGCTCATCACAAAACCTTTACCGTACTTCCCTGCCATTGTGTGTCGTCCCACGCAGGGCCGGATTAAACCTATAGAGGCCTGGTGCTTAAGATTTATTGTGGCTCTCTTCTCTTCCCCCCCCCCCCTTACAATCTCAAGGTTTTAATGCAAGGTTCAGCCACGTTTATAATGCATGTTGCTTATTCGGCAAAAGTCTTAGTTTTCATTCAAGTTTTTACGTGTAACAGTCCTCTGAACCGTCTTGAGGCGATCATGTGAATGGAGCAAAAGGTTGGTATGGTCATCGGCTCCAGAAAGTGTTGGGTGAAAGAGTTGATGAGTTATCGAAATTTTTTTTAGACAATGTAATTAAAAAACGTTTTATACGGTAAGAAAAAAACCCATGCATGTGCTCTTGATAACCACTTAATTATGTTCCCCGTGACCGTGACGCACCTTTGAGGCCCTTTACGGCCTGTGGCCCGGTGCTTCAGCACCAAAAGCACCCCCCCCCCCC